>BMAV01019239.1:1946469-1994609 GCA_019973955.1 Trichonephila inaurata madagascariensis
CCCCCCCCCCCCCCCCCACCACCACCCCCCCCCCCCCCCCCCCCCCAAAAAAAAATAAAGAAAAGAAAAATGCTGCGTTCCAGGGTTAGTGTAATCTCTTCTTTGAAATGAATGACCGCAACTCAAGCAGCGCGAGGGAGCGTGATCGCAATTTTTAATGAAGTTTTCATTCTGCTTGCGCCAGAAAAACGAGATGTACTAAAGTATGACACGAGCCCTTGTTAGTTTTTTCTCTCTTTCATGTCTCTTTCGGTTTCGTTCTCGGGTATTAAAGAAAAATATTAAGAAAAACTTTTTCTTAACTAAGAGCTTGTTCTTTATATTTGGAAACAAAATGGCAGAAATGTTTATTTAGTATAATATAAAATATTTTAATTCATATTGATTTATCAAGGAAAAAAATTATCTTACTTGCTCCTATACAGATTTGCTATCTATATATTCTTTAGAATGTAACCCTTTGAGCAGGTTATCGAAGAACTGATTCGAGGCAACTTTGGAAAATGGAAGAATAATGGAGTTATACGAGCAAAAAATATGTATTTAAACTTACTCAACAAATGACGTTCAACTGAGGCAAAAATAATAAATGCAAATGAGTTAATTATTTTAAAGGAAAATGAAAACATGCTGCTAATTCCAGTAAAATAAAATTTGTTCTGATCAAGGACTGTTATATTTATAGCATAAGAAATGATATTTTTAGAGCATAAATAAATTTTATTGCTTCGTATAATTCGGTTCTCACACGGTTTCGTTACCTCCCCCCTCCTTTTATGAGTAGCACACATTAAGTTTTTTTCTCGGTCTAAAAGTCAACGAGGTGGTGTGTGAAAGAAATATACTTCTGCGTATAATCAACTTCATGTGTGATATGCCAATAGTTTTATAAATTATGGGATCTTCTTTTTTTTAATATCCCTAACGTGACCGCGGTAACGAGCTCATTGCTCATTCGAATCGTGGTTCTTAAAAACTCGTCCATTCCAAGTGCGATGTGAATAAACAATCCATCTGTGAGCGTCACTTTAGTAAGACGAACAAAAGAAACACAACAATGCAAATATAATCTCTTCAACCAACCATACATTTGATTTCAAGTTTCCACCTGCATAGGATCATTAATTCAGGTTTGCTTGCCATGACATCTAATTTTACTTAGTTTCACCGGGAGATTTTTCTCGCTTTTGCTGGGGCATCACTTTCTTTGTCTTTCCGGCAGAGTACAAAATGTTTCTATCACATGTGTGTGTGAAAAAGTCTTCTTAATTCTGATAGAAATGTAATTCATTTTAAACATTATTTGAGACTCTTAAACTTAATAATTTGTTGCTCATAAAGTATATCGAACTTCCACGATTCGATTCCAAATGCATTTTTATTAGTAATATTTATTTAAAAAGTGTATTGAGAACTGGCATCTATCCCTAAACCTCCTTCAGATCAAAACTCTATCCTTTTCACATTATTTGGAGATACTTACAAGCGAAGCGATGGATTCATTCTACTTTCCAATTCATTGAAGCTTAGTTCGTCAGTTTCTAATGTTCCCAAATCTTTTGTGGCACTAGCATAGGTCTCTGAATTCATTTTTGTTTCAAGATAGGATTCGAAAAAATAGAGATTATATTGAATTATATGTAATATCTTTTCATGAGGCAGTTCAATGTTTGTTTTACAATTTTCAACTCATGAATCGATAAAACTAGACGATATTCCCTTCAGAAAATTCGGAATTCGTTGTACACTTTTTGTGACAAAATGCTTTGTATTTTAGGTTAACAAATAACCCATGAAAAGCAAAAAGCATTAACAAATAACCCATGACAAAATATTTCAAATACAATTAGGAAGAATAATATAGGGGAAAAGAATGCGTTGCATGATATAAAAAGATATCTAGTTGGGATTTAGAATAAAAATGAATGTTTTAAATCAATATTCTGAAGTATATATATATATAACAAAAAACATCCTTGTTCCATCAATACACGGGAGTGCTATTTATTTTCAACAACATAGGCTATTTATACAAACAAACAATTGAGACAAATATTTTTAAAATATAGATGCTCCGATAGACATTTTTTTGAGGAATAATCTATTAATTCCATATTAGGCTTAATCTGATAACTGAATAAGATGATTAATACGATAAACAAAGGATTTTTGTTCACTAAATCTTTATCAATGAAAAGTCGAGTTCATGTGTGGGAAAAAAGGTAGCGTGTAAAACGAGAAGTGTTCCACACACATACACAAGATTTAATGTACTGAAATAAAGCGTGATGCTGTCGAAAGCCTTAGAGCAATTTTTTTTTAAAATTTCCTCTAAAAATTTTAAAATTTAAGAGACTTTTATATTTTTGGTATAGTTTACAACATAGCTCTTGAATAAAACGTCGCAGAATTGCAACATTTGAACCCTCTGCGGTATCTAACCTTTTTTAAAACTGCCCTTTTTGGCTGTGTTTGGTTTGGTTTGTTTAGCGAATTTTTGAAAATATTACTGAGAAGCACCAGTTTTTGATTCTTTTTTTTATTTTTAAATCATTCTCTTCAGAAATCCATCGGTTCAAACACTGCGATATTCATACAGGGCATATAAATTATATATTTAACACACAGAGAGTGGTGAAAAATATCCTATTGGATTGAACTGAAATTTTTAATTCCACAATGAGAAATAGTGTTTGGCCTTTTCGCGGCCTCCTCCTCTACTAAGGAAATTTAACGTTTATAATTCTAATGCATATTACCTCGCATGTTAACGCTGTTTTTTTTCCAAAAATGTGTTCATTTTTTGTTGTATTAATTTTTCTGATATTATTAAAGTATTAAGTACCTTATCTCTTTCAAATACATTCTTTCACCCCACATAAACTTCCTTTTAACAGATATACTGCGACAGTAAACAATGTACGAGGAATTCAAGAAAGAACCCTGTCGATCCAATTGTGAGGCTGCCTTGTTTTCACTTAGGGTCAAATGAATTTTTTACTTTTTGAGTGAGTCATTATTGGCCGACGTCTTTCATGCAGTACGAATGAAACACATTCGTTATGGAATATTATGTATCTTCAAAGCAAGAAAAAGAAATGGGATCGTTTTACGTTTCATTAAAATTTGAATTTACTTTTCCCATCATAAGAATTTTTGATTCTTAGAAACAATGAATATATATTTACATATAATGTCCCCCTTTAAAAAAACTCGGTTACATTTTTTTTTTTTAAAAAAATTTATTTTTATTTTTCCTATTTATTTTAGCCGCCGTGTAAAGAAGCCGATGCACGTCACGGCTCCAACGTTCTGTCGTTGGAGTGGAAGCTCAAAAGGACGAGGTCCCTTGCCAATAGCTTTAGAGTACGAATGTAACAAAACGCTCACTCACTTTTACTTATCTTGTTGTTGTTGTTACTAATGCCACCTGATCGGCAAAGGCCAAATCGAGGCCCACGAAATTCATCATGGTAAAGGGCTAAGTGACGCCTGTCGTTAGCCGTAGCTTTGAGCACCATACAGGTGACTGTACGATTTGGCTCGATTCCACCCCAATTTAGAGGGAAAACACTCTGGGGGGGGGTCAGAGGCCTCCCACCTCTCTTCCCCTTCCACCAATCACACGAGAGGACTTGCGGCTCGACGGCTATTTAGAGTACCCCTATGCCGCGCAGGCACTATACATTTACAAACATCCATGTCTTCTCCGGGATTCTAACCCAGTCCCTAAGGCACAGCAGTCAGCGTCGCTAACCCCTATACCGGATGGGCGACTATCTTGCTCTTTTTTTTTTACTATTGTTATTATTAAAATCTCTTCATAAGTACAACCACTAGTTTGTGAATATTTAAGTTAAATAAAGGTTAACAGAATGTGCAAACCAAATTCTAACTTAATTTATGAATTAATAATTAATTTGTTGTTCCTTCTGTTGAGAGCATGACATAAAATCAGGATAAAAGGTAAAAGTACAAGGCGCATCATAAGGTATATAATCATACAATTGTAAAATTATAGATAAAAAGCGTGCATAAAAATACATCGTTAACTGTGTTTTAAGAAAAACCAAAATGGTAACTCTTCAATTTGTGGCCCTCCGTTAAAATGTAATAGAAAAGACAAACAAAGCAGCCAAGACAAATGGAAATTTTTATGCTTCTTTGTTCTAAAACTAAACTCAGAGGTACAGCAGCCCAGTAAGAGCCAAGGTCTACTGAGCCTATCTCCGTTTTACTGACTGGTGGGTTATTACTTTGAATGGACTGTACTCGAAATTATTATTTAAATCCAAATTTTATGAATGTGACTTCCGGTATGAAGTCTTTCGAGCGATCTGAAATATTTTTACAAAGCTAGAGTTGATACAAAACACATTTCTGCGGCAACCCTACGCGTTGCCATTATTTGTTTACAATTCTAAAATTCGCCAAGATGTGGCGCCAACATGCCAAAGTTTACATGGGCATTTACACTGACCTTAGACGCTGAAGTGCATGAGCAGATGTTACGGGTCAGGTGGTCAGTCTGACACGAAAACCCCCATTGTTTAGTTCCCAAACACACAAGCTTGGAACTCAGTTTATCGACCTACAAAAGGGATGAAAGACTGAGTCGACTTTTTCCAGCCCAAGATTGGCGTGCAACGCATGTGAAGCGCAATACGGTACCACTCGACCACTGGCCTTTACTTCTTTTCACTAAAAAGTTATATTAGGGTTTTTTATACACTGTTAAAAACCAATATTTAAAAATATCCGAATAATGGAGCTGGAGTTTCGATTTCCCCAACAAATATAAATTACAATGCAAATTCAATCAGTTCATAGAATTTTGTTTAAGTACTCGATTTATTTTTAAGTGAAATATTGCGGAGATAATATGACCCTGAGGCTGCTTCCTCTCACTCTATCTTTCGTTGATTTAGGGCTAGAATTTACGAATGAAAGTTTCCATTGCAAATAATTTTATCGTAGAAGGAATGCTATTAATCTGCCTTCTCAATCGAAAGTATATTTTCCCATTTCAAAGGATCTTACACAGAATGATAGAGCAGTAAAGATATAATGGAGGTGACTTTGATGGCTGCTTAAGGTTGTAAGCCAATTAATATTCGATAATTAATAGATGCCCTCGAGGTATATTAAATGTTAATGTTCAACAATATCTTCGAAAATTGAATTGTTTCACCGTATCGTTTGGCAATTAAGTGCGCGTTTGTAGCGAGCGAGTGTAGTTTAATGATTTTCTGCAAAATACTTGGCTTGAAGAATCATGAAAGCATGGAGTTGGTTTTTCACAAAAGAGAAAGTGACTTTGATGAGAATTTGAAAACAAAATCATTCCATGTGGAAACACACATCACAAAATATATTAATATTTACTTTATGAAAAGAATCGTTTTCTGGTGTATTATTGAAAATGTATTTGGCAAGTTATCAAAAAGTATTGTATAAAGATGGATAGAAATGGAATGAGTTTAAAACATAGAAATATATAAGATACCTTTTAAAATCATTTTTTTATTTTTCACAAAGCTAATGACGGAGAACAAGAATAAAATGTCTCATTTGAAAGCATGACGAAGACAAGACACCTATTTTCTCTATCAAGTTAATACGTCTAAAGTATGTCAATGGTCAACTCAATGTTTCGAATTCCACATTATTCAAATAAATAAAAGTCGAGGATATATTTCATTAACAGTTTTGTGAGTTGTTCTTAAAATATTTTATGGCATTAAAATGAAATGATTTCAACATCAAA
Source organism: Trichonephila inaurata madagascariensis (assembly GCA_019973955.1). NCBI lineage: Eukaryota > Metazoa > Arthropoda > Arachnida > Araneae > Nephilidae > Trichonephila > Trichonephila inaurata. The sequence goes on from BMAV01019239.1 coordinate 1,952,237, forward strand.
ATGGATAATTCCTACGACAGCTCTTAGAAAGCAGAAGAATATCACTCTTAAAGAAATGTAGTTATTGTAGGATATTCCTCTTTGCAAAAAATAGTTACATCATGTCTGTAATTCAACCTAAACCTATTGAGTTACATAAACGAGAGTTCTTAGTCTTGACTTTAAAAAAAATACTTATGTTTTAATATATAGTCTACAAGTGTTTTTATGGACACATTATTTCAACTGAAAAATCAATATTTGTGCAGAGAGATAATTGCTAAACAGAAGTAATGTTTACCAAACATTGGTATAATGACTAATGTTTTATAATTATAAATGGTTTATGTAATAATTAATGAAAAATAAGCAATTAATCAATTGAATTAAAAACTCCGAAAAAAATGACAGTTTTAAATATGAAAAATTAAAAAGAATTAGACCTATAGTACAAAAATAAATAATAATAGAATATATAGAGATTGATAAGGCTTAATCGAATATTTATGAATGACATTGACTTCTACTGGGTTTACTTCGATATCCTCGTGAAAGCCAAAGAGGAAATTTGAAATCCTATATTTATTGGAGGCTCGGGAATTTCTTTGTGGAGTCTAAAACGTTTCCGATAATTTGCCACTTCCTATAAAAGAGCGATAAGGGAGGGGATCCAACATTACAAAAATGCAATGATGTATCTTTTGACAGAAAACATCGCTTGCGACTCCCTCGCGGGCTTCGAATCAACGATTTTCTATAACCAAATTGTTACATCTGCTGAAAGGAACAGACTTCTAAAATAAACCTATGTTTCGTGACTTTAAAATACTGAAACGTCCAAGTGTGTTAAGCAATTAATGACTTCTAGTTCTAGTTTCTAGTTCAATATCGAGAATGTAGAATTTTTATAGCAGGACTTAATGTGTGTGAAAAATAGAATTTTGCTCCTAATAAAGTATATGAAGCTCTGCTTTCCAAGGAAGTATCATAGAAATGTAAAAGAATTATCACTCGATGTATGGAAGACAATATTTGTATTTATTAGTTATTGTATATATTTAATTAAAATATAGTATGGACGGATTTGTTCGTGTTTCAATTTATGCCTGCTTTCACCAATTATGTGCATGATTTAGAAACTTATATTTATAATCATTATTATATTATATAGAAAACACCCATTTATTTCTCATTAGATTAAAATAAAATTATTTCACACAAAAAATTAACTATCTGTAATACCCCTATCTGTTTAAATATCTGTTAACTCCTATCTGTGTTAATATTTTATCTTAAGTTCTGAATAGACTGATGTGACTAGAAGTAGAAAGCCCTCGTGTAGCTGAACAGTGCAACGTTAATATTCAATCAATCCATCAATCAGTGACTAGAAGTAGAATTTTAAGAGTCGTATCGGTCTCTAGATTTTCAAGCTACTTTTATTTGATTTAGTTTCCTTTATGGTGTTTTGGAGACAAATTATTTTTTTAACTGCAATGGATGTTGCAATTACATCGTTTTTCTTTTTTCTCCAATTCTATACAAATATTTGCATCTAAAAGCAGTTATCCTGTAACGAAGGTCATTTTATATAATATGAGTTAATTTAAAATAGCAAATGTATTACGACAAAATAGTATCCACTTCATAAAACAAACTATGAAAACAAATATTTGTTCTTGTACAGAACCATTGATTTCACGTTCTGATCAATTGTTTTTTAAGACGTCCAGTAATATGTAAACATACATTCTGACACTCCTCTAGAAACCGCTTTAGCAGTCAAGCCTATTTTTGTGACAGGAAACGATTAACCAAAAGCTAATTCAAGTATTTTTAAGAATTTTGATTCGAATCTAAAATAGATGCTTCTAATAACTTTCAATGTCATTTTGGCTGCGGTAGCCCAGTGGTTAAGGTATCGGACCATGGCAGGCATGTCATGAGTTCGAGCCCAATACCACTAAAGACCCGCCGTGTAGGGCAGCGATGCACGTTAAATCTGTCGAGAGCTGAAATGTCCTCCCGTTGGTGTGGTGTGGTAGTTAGGAGAGGGGGGTGCCAGCTCAGGTGTCGTCCACGTCACTTGACCATGGTTCAAAATTACGTGGTCCGTCGCCAAAAGCCCTCGTGTAGCTGAACAGTGCGACGTTAATATTCACTCAAACACTCAAACTCAATGTCATTTTTCATAAAATAACCTTTTTCACTGCGGCTGGCATTAACCAATTGTTTTGAACGTTGTAAAAAAAAATGTTTTATTATTTTACGGACCTTTTATTATTAATTTCAATGAATCCAGTTTAAGGTGTTTGAACTTAAAAGAATTTTATTCTTTTAGAGATGGAGGCAACTATAAGTAATGCTAATATTAATCTGACTCTAATTCTCCAGTCACAAATGAAAAGTTCAGAACAAAACTGTTACGAATCTTATGATCAAACTACATTAAAAATTCTAGGAATGATATGATCTGAAATTTTTTAAACTACACATTTTTGGGGACAATCTAAGGAAATAATCAGATAGATGAAGGTAAAGCTAAATAGTGTGTTATTAATTTGAAGAAATTCCAGTATAAGAAATAAATACGCTAACAGGCATACTCCACGAATCATAAAATCGTGTTAAATGAGATGAACACCTTACGCGACACATACAGTCGGACTTCTTTATAACGAAGTCGCTAAATTCCTGAAAATACTTCGTTACATGGAAAATTAGCTATATAGAGGTTCATCTTTTAATATACTTTATAAACCACATAAAACAAATTTTAAATTCATAAACACTATATATTAAAAAAAGTAATTATTCATTTTCCTTTTTTGAAATTAACATATGTTTATTTTATATATCTTAACCATCAAAAAAGAAAGAAAGAAAAACTGCAAGGAAAACAAGAAAAAAGAATGTCGAAACATTCACTGTATTTTCAAAATTAAGAAAATAATTTTATACTAAAATTAATGAATTTTAAGGACATTTTATATGTTAAAGCATACAAGTAATATTAAACGCATACATTATTTTATAATTAGAACTCGTGGACAACTCCACTGAAGGTGAAAGAGGATATCGAAGATGTTTCTAGTGAACTGGGCAATAGGGGTTAAAGGTTGCACTTCTTGAATAAAACGTCCAGAACTCCATTGCTCTCGGTGAGTAAGGATATAATAAAACCAGTTAAGGATTTATGACCACTATAAAATGTATTAGCGAGAGAAATTTTTTTAATTTTTTTAGAAATACTTTAAAAAAAGGGAGAACAAAAATTGAATCATAATCGAAAAAGTTCATTATACAGAAAATTCACTTCGCTATAGAGAGGTTATTTTACGAAGAAAATCGTGAATTGTTCAAAATTCCAGGAAAAAGTTCGCTGTATAGAAAAATTCGCAATATAGAGGTTCATTATATAGAGGTTCGACTGTATATATATATTTCTATTTCAAATACTATGCAAGAATCCCAAATACAACTACTCAACATTTTTTTTTTACCCAGGAATAAGAGAGTACTTATTAATAGAAGCTTGTCAGAACTAAGCCATTGAAGAAATGGAAACCTTTTTAAACATTATGTTCCTTGGAGGGTAAAAATGAGCATTCAAAATTTGATTGAAAACTAAGAGGGTGAAATAGTGGGGATCGATGGAAAAATTGAAGCGTAAGGGCACCTCTAACAATGTAAGTAATACTACATTTTCTCACTAAGTGAAACTAGTAACTGGCCTACATTCATGTATTTATTGTGTAAAGTGTAAAAAGGAGTTGGATAATTTCAACGGAAAATGGTTTTGTTGATGTCCTGGACTGTCAGAAGAGGGTCCAATATCAACAGGGATTTTTTAACAGCATTTTTGATACATGTTTCTCCTGAAAGGTTTTGTGAACATTTGCCGCTTTGCATGCAAAAGACTGACTTCAGCGACCTGCTTTAGAAATTGGCAATAAAGCATATGAAATGATCTTGTTACCGAGCAGTAAAATCTTGTGTATTGTTGGTGACAACGGATGCCGTCTTACATACAATCTCTATAATGCTATTTATCTAACAAGGAGAGGGCACGACTAAGGAAATTCATTTGGGGACGAGACTTTGTGTAACAGTAGTACTGCTATAGGGTATTCAAACCCCAATGTAATTCCTTCGAATGGCCAGTCAATTCCGAGAAAACAGCGTTCGAAATTCATACTAAGCTTATATACAAGTTATTTTCTCTATGATACAACGCCGCCGTAGCGTGATGGTCAGCGTATCGGAGTACTATCAAATGGATCGGGGATCTATTCCCGCGAGCGCCAACGTTTTTATTTTTTTTTCTCCAATTTATTTTATTATTTATTTTCAGAATTAAATGATTTTATTTTTTAAAAAAGATTCATTGATTTTTAAATGATATTCTATATAATTATAGTAACTATATTTCACTTTTTTAAAACACAAAAACAAAACTAATACATGGTATAACTACAATTACTTCTGTCATTAAAATCTAATTAATTGTATTTTTAAAATTATTCCGTATACCTATAAACGGCCATAAAATTTTACTTCCGTTTTTAACAAACGATTTTGTTCAAGAGAAAGGCAGCTGTTTTTAAAGAGCAGGTGTTATCCTTTTAAGAAAAAAAAATTCTTTTAGAAACAAAGAATGCTTCAATAAAAGGAGAAATCATTAGGATAACGGATTTTGATTTACAATACAACTTTGTTAGTTTATTTCTGGATTTTTAAGAGAGTTTGTAGTGTTTCGATAGATATTATTTCACATAGATCTCATATAATGTAAATAGTTTGAATATTTTATATTGAAGATGTCTGTGAATAAAGCTATTGTTTTTATGATAATTATCACTCAGGTTCTTGTATATAATAAAAAAAATATGTAAGACACAGTTAACTTTTTACTTATATTTATTTAACTTTATTTATTATAATCTAATTTATTTTTTTTTTTACTTTTTAATTATATTTATTTAACTTTATTTATTATTAAATTTATTTTCACTTTTTATTTATAAGTATTATTATCATAACTATTAGTTGTTTTGTGTTTTAAAAAAGTAAAATAGCTACTATAATTATATAGAATATCATTTAAAAATCAATGAATCTTTTTTAAAAAATAAAATCATTTAATTTTGAAAATAAATAATAAAATAAAAACGGAGAAAAAATAATAAAAACGAAGCTGGTGCTCGCGGGAATAGATCCCCGGTCCATTGGATAGTACTCCGACACGCTGACCATCACGCTACGACGACGTTGTATCAGGAAGAAAATAACTTGAATATAAGATTAGTATGAATTTCGAACGCTGTTTTCTCGGAATTGACTGACCATTCGACAGAATTACATTGGGGTTTGAATACCCTATAGCAGTATTACTGTTACACAAAGTCTCGTCCCCAAATGAATTTCCTTAGTCGTGCCCTCCCCTTGTAAGACATATTAGAAGAGAGTATGGGAAATATGTAGTGGTTAATTATGACGCATGTGTGTGTGCTCATAAGAATATGGTTTTATGTATAGAGGAGACATCGTAGCTGGAACAATAGGATGTTTTAAGAATTCAGTTGAGCCCAAAAGTATTAATATGAAAAAAACATAACAATAAAACAAGACATATATATTAAATTGTTTTTGTAAAACACAGAGAAATAAAAATATATATTTTGTACATTCTAATCCATGTTTGAGAAAAGCGTGAAATGCTAGGAAAGTGAAGCATTCATAAATAATAAAAGTACAATGATAATTTGAAGTGAATGGATTAGAAAAGAGTACATTTACTTGAATGAATACACATTAAAAAGAGACTTATTTATTTCAACGGATTAAAAGCTCTAGTGTCCATACTTTGCATTAATTTAATTTTATTCAGGATTTCTGCACTACTTGTCATTAATTAAATTGACATAATGAGTTATTCGAAGCCCTTAATGGTTTTTTAGCAACTGCAGTACCCTAAACCATTGTTTCTTTTAATCTAAAGCGTAGGAAGCACCTGCATTAATCATTTTTCCACTTGCATATTTAAGCTTCTTGAGTGCCTAATTTGAACACTTTTCTTGTATAAGAATCCATAAATTAGAAACTTAATTTCCTCTCATAAATTCTGACACAATAATTCTAACAAAAATGATGTTTATTTTTTTTTAATTCATTATAAATTTATGACTCAATAAAATGGCACACGATTTTTAAAATATGAAAGTTTCTTTTTTAATCATATTAACCCCCAAATTCTCTCACTCTGACTTTTTCTTCTAACTCGAGATTAAAGTATTTGAAAAGAAAATAAATCTCAAGGCTCGAAATGGCTTCTTTTTTTGGTAGCTGGGTCCGAAACTATAAAAGTTGTGCTTTTTCAACCTTTAAACTTCGAAATATTACTAGAAAATGCAACTCAAGAATTTTGGAATCATTGTAAATCTTTCCTCACCTCAGCTTTTTCTACTAGTCTTCGATTGTATTTCTTTGTTAACATTTCTTTTCGGCTCAATATTTTCTACTCAGTTCCATTTTTTCTCACCTTTTCTTTTTTAAGGACTCGAAAATTCCCTTTATCGACAACATTACAATCCCATGCTTTGATTACTTTTGGAGGACCTATAAAAAATGTGAAACACTTCGCAGAAAATTAAATATAAAAAACATATTCGATGTAATAATGTATTTATTTATTCATTATACTTATCTATTGCATACTAATTCACAACCAAACAGCAATTACTAGTTTTACTTAAGGTATCCGAATACGTTCGGAACCGTAATTTTGCAAAAGCGTATAAATGGATAATATTTATGATATTTAGTGTCACTTAGTTTATAAAATGTATATAAAATTGTTTTAAGAATAGTATTATAATAAAAAATTATTTAAGTACAATATTTTGACAAAACATTAACATAGAATGAACCATTTTCAAAATATTCTCGTTTTGTGAAAAATGCTTCTATTACAATAATACTTCGCCTGTATATAGCTCAGACCTCTGTACAGAGGCTCAACTAGAATTTTTGAAATATATAACTTAGAAGTGGGTTCATCCATATTTTACGACAACAGAGGGGAGCAATTTTAAGAAAAAAACGCCTGTATTTATATATTTTAATTAGTTGTAACTCTGAAAATAATGTGAATTTTTCAAAAATCATAGTTGAGCGTCTGTACAGAGGTCTGAGCTATATACAGGAAAAATATTATTATATATAATACTTATTCTCTTTTAATCTACAAACTTAGCTTTAACGATGTGGATTTAAATCATTAATTTTTAAAAATGTTACGAAAGCTATAGTTAAGTACTTTCAAAACATGGAATGTTACTAGAAAAAAATTCTATTTTTAATTATATATTTAAGTAAGTTAGTTAAATAACTTAAGGTATCCGACTGCGTTCGTAACCATGATTTGAAAAAAAGCGCATAAATGGATAATTTTCATGATATTTTGTGTCACTTAGATTAGAATGCATGTATAAAACTGTTTTAAGGACATTTTGACAAAAAAAATTTATTTAAATACAATATTTCAGCAAAAAATGAACTTAGAATAACCTTTTTTCAAAATCTTCTCCATTTATAAAAAATGCTTCTAAAATAATAATATTTTTCTAATATAAAGTAAAGACTTCTCCAGAAAGTCGGAACTGTTTTTTTTTTTGAAAAATTCACGTTATTTTTAGAGTTACAACTCATTGAAATAATTATCGGCGTTTTTTTCTTAAAATTTCTCCACTCTGTTGTCGTAAAACACGGATAAACCCACTTCTAAGTTATATATCTCAAAAATTCTAGTTGAGCCTCCCTCTGTACAGAGGTTTGAGCAATATACAGGCAAAATATTATTATAATAGAAGCCGTTTTCGCAAAAAGAGAATATTTTGAAAATGAACCATTCTATGTTCATTTTTTGTCAAAATGTTGTACTTAAATAATTTTTTATTGTAATATTGTTCTTTTAAAACAATTTTAAATACATTTTCTAATCTAAGTGACACTAAATATCATAAATGTTATCCATTTATACGCTTTTGCAAAATCACGGTTCCGAACGTAGTCGGATTTCTTAAGTATCAATTCCTTATTGTGAGGAATAATTATTGATTTGATCACAAGATGAGAATTGTTTTACTGGAATATTTGTGGATGAAAAAATAACTATTAAATACTAAAGCAATAATACAACTTAAATATATGAATAATGCTAAAAAAAACTATGCCACTTGAACAGATTTTCCTAATAAATACATTCATATAAAATATAAAATATATTTATAACTATACGAATTAATATATAATTATGGTTAATAGATAAATATTTGTGAAATGCTTAATTTTTTCAAAATGTTGCATTATACTGTACTACAAAACTGATTTTTAATCCTATAATGATTATAGAATTAGAAATCAGTTTTTTTTTCGGAAATCTCCGATGTTCTGATTCTCCTCGAATAATAATTTATTTAATTGCAAATGTTGTTATTTTTCTTGCTATTGGATTATATACTAAACATTGTACCTTATATCTGAATTATTCTACACACAAGATATGTAGTTTAATTTCGATATGTAATAATATTTAATTTTTGAATCTCTGGTTATAATGAAGCTTTTTTACAGGGTGCACCCGAATTCATAGTACAAACTTTAAGGGTAGATAGAGGACATTGTGTAACAATCATTTATTGTATAGAAATGTATGGGTGCAAGTGACGCAAACATGGGAAAGAAAAGAAAAGAGAAATGGAGTTATGGTTGGTTGAGTTGCCGGTAGGAGGCAGTAGATGTTTAGCCGTCGTTCAACAAGATGCACCTCAGTAAGGGAATTCGAAATTGTACTGACGTCTACGATAGAAGACTTTACATGTGCCATACATGTATGCAGACGTGCAAATGGTAACAGCAGAGCTGCGCTACAAATGTATCACGAGCAGTTTCCTGATCGATGACTGCCGGGTCACAGAAGTTTTCAGCAGTTACATCGTCAACTTCGTGAAACTCTTTCGTTCTACGTCACCAGACATGATGCTGGTCGACAAAGAGCTGTACATAGTACAAGTCTGGAAGAAAGCATTTTGAACGTTGTGGCTGATAGATCCGAGTGAAGTACAAGAGCTGTTGCTCATCGTGTAAGTTTGAGTCTGCAGAGTGTTAAACGAAAATCGCTTACACCCCTTCCATTTTCAGCGAGTACAAGCTTTGAATCCGTTAGACTATCTTCTCCACCTGAACTTCTGCCATTGGGTGGTACAACAATGTGTGCTTCAGCTGGTGCTAGCTCATACGCTGAACAGTTATTGTCAATATTGTTAATTTCAATGAACACTTCGTCTTTCCTTTCGTCCCTTACTTTTTTGTGTTTATGCCTCACCGCGCGTCACTTGTGCCCATGTTACAATGTCCTGTGCCTACCCTTAAAGTTTGTACCATGAATTCGAGACTAGTATGTATATGTTAAAGTGCACGTGAAAGGTGGATTATAATGATATTCAAACAATTAAAAATTTTCATTTATATCGAAGAAAAAATAAAATTGTCAACCATTTGTTGAGCTATATACAAGAAGTTAACTTTCGAATTAACATACGTAAACTCTTATAATTATCTCTTTATAAGAGATTAATTTTAAAATTGCTATATATCGGTAAAAGTATACTATCATTTTTTTAACTTGTCTTTATATTATCATGCAAATGTAAATTGAACAAGTTTTTTGAAATCGATATTACCCATAAGAATAAAGCTCTTTTCATAAATTGGCTCTTTTTTAAAAAGTTTTTTAAAAAAACAAATTTGATTTGTAAGTTAAAGAATTTTATTAACATTTTCTAAGTTAAGGATTTTAATCACCATTTTAGAAATTTGTAAATTTATTCCTATTTAAATCAATGGGTTTCAATACTTTTTTTTAAAAAACATCAGTGAGTTTCATCAGGATTTTAAACTTCATGGTAAATATTTGAGTTTTACGATAACATTTGAAGGACTTGACATCAGATTCATTAAGAAAAATATCTTTTCCATTTCTACCGAATAATATTTTCGTTTTCTATTGAGGAAAAATTGAGTTTTTAACCATTGCTTTTGTTGAGGTCTTGAAAGAATACGCAAATGAGACGACCCATTTGAAGTTATTTTTTTCTCTCTATTCAACTTCTAGTGATTGCCCTTCTAAGCAACCTCATTCTGAAATAACATTCAGAATATCAATATAAAGAGAAAATGCGTTGGGTTTTCGAAAACGCGTGTTTGCTTTTCTCTCGTATTCTGACAAAAGACGTTTGTGTTGTGCGTATTCCGAATAGACACACTTTTCAATCTAAAAAGAAAATGAAAAAGCAGTTGTGTGTGTGAAATGTCTACTGATATGAATAGTAGTTCACCTCATTATATACAGGTCCCTGTAGAGAACGAAGGAATTCGAGTTTATATATATATTCAATAGTTTCTCTAAGTTACTCCGAAAAAATCCAAATATAATGACTCGCACTCATTTACGGCTTGGGCCGTTCTAGTCACAAGATAACAAGTTTCTAATGTTATGTTTACTTTGTAAATGTAACGGATGCAAATAAGTGAAAGCACTTACATTCTATGCACAGTTATGCTTTTAGAATAATGGCTGCGAGTAATAATTTCCAGATGAATCGTTTAGAGTTTTAATGACATAGTTTCGTGTTCCCCCTTTTTTGTTTACTTAAAAGGCTTTTTAGATGTTTCAGTTACGGCTAAAATTCTTTGTTGCACAAACTTTTCTTGCTATAAAGAAATCAAATTTTAAATATAAATTTCTAAAGCTCATTATTTCAGAGTGCACCATTTAATGAATGGGAGAGTTTTTAACACAATATTTTTCAAAGTTGGTCTGCCAAATTCATTTAGTTTCAAGTAGTTTTTTATCAATCTCCTTAACTAACTATTTCTTTATGAACAAGACATTTGAAAAAGTTATTTTCAAGCGAAACTTTGGGGTTCTTTTCATAACTAAAACTTTATTTTTGAATAACTGTATAAAACACAGAATAGTATAAATCTTCAAACATTTTTTTTTGCATCACTTTTAATCTCAGCAACAAGTATTATAATGGAAAATATAGAAAAGGGCTACACAATAATAAAAATCAACTTATTTCTACATTTTTTTCGGACAGTTTTGCATTAAAACTTTGCTCATCAGTTTTTGTATGTAATGCTTTTTTGGAATTTAACAATAAAGATATTTTAAGCATGGTTCATCACTACGTACTACAATTATACCGAAATATCAGATACAATGTTAAGTAGAGTACAAAATAAGAAGGAAAATATTCTTGAAGAAAAGTGAGCTGCGTTGCAGAGTACTTAAAACTAGCGCTGTGTTGTCGGTAGGGAAAATGATGACTCCGACTCCTAGAATTTTAAACTCTCAGGGGTGTTACATTTCCCTAGAAGGCTGAAAATATAGACAATATTCAAACAGGTATAATTCTTTTAAATTTAAATTAAATAATTTGAATTTTTTACTCATTATTTATTAAATAATGGGGCTTCACACACACACACAGAAAAGCGTAAAGTGTTTAAAATATAATCATAATTTTAAAAATTATAAGCATACGAAAATAAGAAAAAATTCTATATATAAGAAATATTAATTAAGTCTTACTCATGCTATTTTCTAAAATAGTAGCTTTAATTACTAGCTATAAGTTGATTTATAAAATTAAATTCATCCTTATTACACTGTAGTGTTTTTATATGAATAAAATAATAAATTATATTTTTTAAAAAATAAAAAAATACATTTTCAAACTTTTTTTAAACTTTCAATATTTTTCAAATATTTTAAAATACAAAAGACATATTATTCTTAATGATGTAGGGCTTAAAGAGTATGATACATTTTATAATTCTATAAAGTTTTATAAATCAGAGGCTACTATTTTAGAAAATAGCGTGAGCAATGCAAAAATGATTTAATATTTGTTACAAAATTATTTCTTTTATTTTCATATGTTTATAATTTTTTAAGTTATGATTATATTTCAAAATTTTGTACTTTTTTAAAGCCATAATCCTTTGTAAATAATGTGTAAAAGATTCGAATTATTTAATTTAAATTTAAAAGAATTATATCTGTTTGAAAATTGTTTATATTTTCTCCCCTCGAAGACAAAATGAACACCCCTAAGAACCCTTTCGGCTCTGACTCCGAATCCCTCAAATATATGTAAACATACACGCTTCACAGTTACAGCTTATTTTTTAAACCAGTTTTTGAGAAAAACAAAGCATATTCTCAAACTTCAGATTTTTTAGAATATTTTGAGGTCAGACCGGAGTAAAACAATTAAATAAGAAACCTGAAAAGTTTAATATTAACTCACATACGTCCCCGTATGCACCGGCTGAAACAGCGTTGGCTTAACGAATTTTTTTACGTGCGATGATAATGTTTTTTAGCTGTTAGCCTAAAAGACGCGGTTGTTTTGTAATAGGGTTCTTTGAGGCATGGCCAGCTATGGAACGCCGACCAGGTGACCCATGCCAATGCGTGGATGTTTGAGCCACGGGCTGACATGAATGGCTCAATGCCTAAAGAATGGGTACTGGTAAGAGGACTGTGATCAACAAGCCTGTACGTTTCGAGTAATATGTATGTAATATATGTTAACTAAATAAAAATTATTGGTATTTTTATAAAATAAACCCATATTTTTTATCCAATATTTTTACAGCGACACTTACCCTGTGATTGACGAGTCTAATCCTTATGGCTCGATTTCCTTGAAAAAACTGGGAGCGCTCTCAAACTGGGTTAAAAATAAAAGATGTTATAGGAAAAAAATTGATAGTATAGTTACGTTAACATCTATTATGAAATTTAAAACTGGCACTATTAATTTCAGTATAAATTTGGCAAGATTTTCTTTGATAGAGCACCATAGATCCGATTGGATGAACCTGAGGATAATGTTTCTACTGTGTGTGTGTGTTAACTTGAGTAGAAGGAAGAGCTGCTACAGTTATAAGGCTTTTGTGTGTGTGTGTGAGGATAGATTTGTTCTAAAAGAGGTGTCTTGTAAGAAGGATCTGCGTAGAAATCTTGTTTGAATTTCTTCATTTTTATATCTTAAAGTGATTGGGGTTCTTTATTCTCCTTCGCTTTGCCTTAGCCTTTAAAACATTATCCTAATATTTCTCAAAATCTAATTAATAACAAAAATAAATAATCCTTATTACGTATGTTTACTTAGATGAACGTTTTTCTTGACGAATGAAGATAACGCATCCGTATATGGACTCAAAAAACAGCTTATTTAAAATCATTGCCTACATTTTCATCGTAACCGCGGTAGTCAAGTGATCAAGGCAACGGACTGGTGGAAGGCGTGACATGAGTTTGAACCTAGTACCGCTGAAGAACCACCGTGCAAGGATCAATACACATTAAATGGGTAGAGGCTCAAACGTCCTCTCGTTGGTGCGGTGGGGAATTTAGGAAAGGGGCTGCCGGCTCAGGTATTTTTCTCGTCACTTGACCATGGTTTTAAATGACGAGGGGTCCGTCGCCAAAAACCCTCGTGTAGCTCAATATTGTGACGTTAATTTTCACTACCTTATCAGCAGCACTGTATTTTACATCCAAGTATAACATTCTCTTACGCTAACTTTACACGTTTGACCAAAACGTCAATGCTTGCCGCGACATTTGACGTTACTAATTTTAAATATTTTGTAGCATAATATGAAAATCAATATTTCATAAAATGATTTCATAGTATTTATAATAAAACTGACTGCCTAATTAAAACGAATAAGATATTTGTTAAGTATTTTGGTTCTTTTGCTTTAGTTTTGAAATTTTATTCTTTGTTTTAATGTTAATTTTGCGGGTTTTTTTTCCCTAAAATAATTTTTATTTTCTATTAGAATTACTTTCTACTTTTTATTTATTTATTATTTTGAATTGCCATTATGTTATTTTTTAGATATATGAACTGAAATTGGGATCCTTTTGAGTAGTGCCATATTAGTTCAACTTCTGTTTTTATCCCTAGAATCTGTTCTGCTTAACACTACATTCACAGATATTTTTGAATAATTATTTTTAAGGGTTTTCGCATCAAATTAACGGCTACAAGAAACTCCATGTTTTCTTTAAAATAAAAACCATTAATTTAATTTAAAAATCTAACATATTAGATATCGATTAAATTAATCTATTACAGTTGCGTAATGAAACTTAACTATTGTCAGTAGAAACTGGAAAATAATAATAATAAAGAATTTATTCATTTTGCTCATAAAGTGCATCAAAATAACAAGTACCGTAAACCTAGTGTTACAGAAATGTAAAAGTAACGTGATCATTTCGGAACAGGATGTCCGTTCATTTTCAGACAATTGTGTATAGATTGAAGAAAACAGCCTTTTCTTTATACTTTTATGAACGAAAAGAAAAAAAAACAGGCTTTAGTTTTAATTTCAAAAAATAATGGGGGAAAATGTTTTACCGGAGATGTCAACATGTACTGAAATTAGCTAGCGAATTTATGTCCAACTTATTTGTGGGACAGATATACTGCGCATTGTTTTTAACGTCATCGCCCCACAACAATATGCTAGAATCGCTGTGCCTTTTTTTTTAAAACCGTTTACGGTCAATTCCGCTGCTTCTATAAATGGGGCATTTCAGCCTTGATAGGGGACAATGGGCTATTTAAAAATTGCATGCATGATCACATTATATATACGATATCTTAGTGATACTTTGAATTGAAAATATATCTTTGTCTCCCACAGATACTAACCATGAAACACCTTAGGAGTGTCTGCCTTCTCCTCGTCGCCCTGCATTTGTCAGCGGCGGCCTATCCTCCTGCACAACTCCAGAGGTTAGCTCGACTGGTGATGCCGTATGTGGGAGGAAACCACCATTCCCTCGCTCTGGCCCGCTCCTTGGAATCCTCCTCCCTGGCCCGTCGCCACAACGAAGACTCGGCCTCTCAAGACGTAGGAGCGACTGATTTCGAGGACGAGGACATCGACGGAGTCAGCAAGAGGCAGTTCGATGACTACGGACACATGCGGTTTGGCAGAAACGCTGGAATGGCCCAGAAAAAATTCGATGACTACGGACATATGCGGTACGGGAAGTAGACAGAAAGAGGACTCAATTTTTCTTATTTGTGATTGTTCAGTCCCTGAGGAGAGGTTACATTTTCTATAAGCCAAACATTTTGTTGTAGTAGGATATTAAAAAAAAAATGTCATTGTGGTGAACTTTATTGTATAAACTGTGGCGATGATTATATTAAAAAACTTTTTTGTTTTCTAATTGTGTCATTGGTGTTGTTGCGGTAACTGTAAACGAAATGGGTGTTAATTGTAAGCCAACAATTATACAGAACAATGTCTTAGCGACAAGATAGTAAACACTTGTCATTCACTTATATATTCTGTAAATCTCTTTGAGAGTCCCACGTACACAAAATTACTTCAAATTTCATGGCCGTTATTATCAAAATGCTTCAAAATAGAAGTATTGAGTTAAGCTACAAAAAAAAAGATATGGTCCAACTGTAGATTCGAATAGTAAATAAGAGTAAAAAAAATAATACATCATGAAAGAAATTAAACTTAACAAATGTAAAGCTATACAATATCCTTCTTTTAAAAAAGTGAATGCAATAACATTAAATGTTGAAAAATGTTTTTAAAAGGTTAAATAAATATGTTTGATCCGGCGTTGGGGCTTGAAGGTAGTCAATGCTTAGGGCAACAACTGATTACTTTGGGTTAAATTACACACGAACAAAAAATATCATAACAAAAAGAAAGGACAAAGATAGCACATTCACCCCTCCATTGACCCCTACTTAAGACGGTTGATCGCTAGAGAGCGTTTCTACTGCTTAGAAAAGAGTTATTTTGACCAGAGGGGTTACAAAAGTAATTAACTATATTTTCAGACATATTATTAGACTGATTCCGATGAAAAGAAATGTAGCTGTGAAACAAACATCTTAAAATGAAAAAAAAATCAAAATTTTGAAGCTTTTTAAATTTTTATAAATACTATACAGGGTGTATCTAAACTCTGCGGCAACACTTTAAGGGGTGATAGTACACATCAAGACAAACAATAGTAAATAGGAAACTTAGGGTCCCAAAAGTCTTCCGAAGGAGATAGGTGTCATTAAAGCTTAGAGTCCGAAATTTCAAATGATTATAAAAAACGGAAAAATGGGTCGATCATCAGCAGTTTTTGATAAAATTATTCTTTTTGTCAGTATTTTCTTGAAAAATAAATTTTTTAAAGATAAAGCTAAAAAAATATCGACAGAGGGTGCTTTAGACTTTGGAGTAACGAACAACTATTTTTTACTGTTGTTTTTTGTATCACAATAAATGCTTTCAAAAGCTTAGACTTAAACTTAAATTTTGAGCTAAAAATTTTAATCGTTGGGGGTGATTAAGTAGCGCAAATTCAACTGCATTTAGAAGGTGAAATTTGAACTCACCATCTTCCCTGGACACAGTTCATTTATTCTCGATGCTCGGTTGTAGACTAGGCAGCAGCTACTACCCACTAAACATAAAATAAACGAGAGAGGGATTGGCATGCAAAGTGTAGCACACAAGGATTTAACTGCATGGTGCTAATTGTATGTAAGGATGTAAAGTTCTACTGCAAAGTGTTCCAGCCAACATAAAAGCTCGTATGTGGTTCAAACATGATGGAGCGCCTGCACATTTCAACGCAGATGTGCAAAATGCATTGGATACAGCATATCCAGGGCGATGGATTGGGCGGGGCGGTCCGGTAAATTGACCGGCACACCCGCCTGACCTTTCCTGCCTAGACATTCTCCTCTGGGGCCATATGAACAATCTTTTTTACCAAACCCTGTCGACTGCGACGAGGCCATGGTTGCGAGGATAGC
The DNA here is from genome assembly GCA_019973955.1 of Trichonephila inaurata madagascariensis. Lineage (NCBI taxonomy): Eukaryota > Metazoa > Arthropoda > Arachnida > Araneae > Nephilidae > Trichonephila > Trichonephila inaurata. Next base: position 1,969,159 of record BMAV01019239.1, read on the forward strand.
CGTCGTAGCAGGCGAATTCCGGGAGATTCCCGGGGTATTTGATAATGTTCGACATTCCCTCCGCCGGCGATGTGAGACCTGCATCTCTGCTGGTGGGCGCTCTTTCGAGCAGTTTTTGTGATTCCGCAAGAAAATCATGCGTGTACCATTTTCTACGTGTCATCATTCCTTCAACCTTCTTTCATGCGCACTACGTGCGTACATCAAATTGTTTCTTATTATTTTGTGTAGAGAATTTGCTCATTTCTATGATGAATATATATTTTTTAATTTTGTCATTCCTCTGTCGTTTACTTTACGTGTAGAAGGTAGAAGTTGCTGCCAGGTCTACGACACTAAGATCGGGAATAACTGAACTTTGTTCAGAGGGAAGGGAGTATCAAATTTCACCTCCTGAACACAATTCCGTTTGCGCTACTTAACCACCCCCAACGATTCAAATTTTAAGCTCAAAATTTAAGTTTAAGTCTAAGCTTTTGAAAGCATTTAATGTGATACAGAAAATAAAGGTAAAAATAGTTGTTCGTTACTCCAAAGTCTAAAGCTCCCTCTATCGACAATTTTTGAGCTTTATCTTTAAAATTTATTTTTCAAGAAAATACTGACAAAAAAATAATTTTAGCGAAACTTCTAACGAATCGACCCATTTTTCTGTTTTTATAATCATTTGAAATTTCCGACTCTAAACTTCAATGGCACCTATCTCCTTCGGAGGAGTTTGGGACCCTAAGTTTCCTATTTACTATTGTTTGTCTTGATGTGTACTATCACCCCTTAAAGGTTTGCCTCAGAGTTTAGATACACCCTGTATATTTCCTGAATTACTGGGAGCAGAAATTAGAATGGAATTTTAAATCTGACTCTTCATTGAGTTATAATATATATTTTTTTTTACTACCACAGAGAAGAAGAGAGAGATAAATTCTAGAATTATTTATTTTGAGATTTTTTAAAAAGGATAGATAGTCTTTCACACTTAAATCCAAACTAACATTTAAAGTTCTTTTATATTAAAGTAGTATCTATACAAAATTAAAAATCCTCTATTGGTCAGAAAAAAAAGCCATTTTAAAAAGTACTGGTGTTGACAAAAATAGCAGAGAAGTGCTTTTAAATGTGGAAAGGAACAGTGTTTTCACAAGTGCCTCTCAAGAATCTTCAAAAACAATCTCATATGAGGTTTAACATTTAGAGCTAAGCTCAACTGGATGTGCCACTGAAAAATGCTTTGAAAATGCCATTTTTATAAGACATTGTGTTGCTTTAAGCCGTATTTCTTTTCTCTGTGATTTATTTTGAACTATAATTTACATGTCGCCGTTGAAGTAGTTGTTAAATTTAGTCCCAACATTTGTCATTCACTATGCAACTGGTGATACATTAATTCACACATACATTTTAATGAAAAATAAATTCTTCAAATAATAAAAAATGCACTACAATTTTATTTAAAAATAAACTAAAACAATTATTAATGTTTCATGAAAAGAAAAAAATTTATTGAAACAATTCCACATCAGCTGTTCAGTAGAGATGGTCAGTTTTCTGAATGCCACTGCACATTAGCAAAAAAGTAATATTTAAAGAAGTAGAGACTTATTATAAGAGACACATGTTATTAAAGACAGTCCCATTTGTGCATTATCATATTACAGAAAAAAAAGCAATCACACACTTAGTTACAGAACTAATTTGTTGTGTGTTTTGGAAATAACTAATCAAAACAACAAAATTCAAATAATTATAGAATTAGGAAATATTTTAATATTAAGAATATACGAATCAATATAATACTAACCTGCATAACCAAAAAAATCTTTCTAACTGTAGTCAATTTGTAATTAATAACAATATATATATATATGCAATTTAGATTCAACTGATTTAGATGAAGTATGTTAAAAAACAGCTTTTCTGCACTAAACAAATAATTGTTTCATTAAATTTCTGTCGACTTAAATTTGATAAATCTTCTCAAGAGAGATTAACTAGTAAAATTTTTTTTTAGTTTCATAAAAGAAAACTCTAATTATGAGCTTTTTAATCTTTCTTGGGAAAGTTGGCAACTTCACCAAATAAAAGAGAGAGAGAGAGAGAGAAATATTGGAATTAGTGAGTTAATGATATATTTATTGAAGCAATATTTATTTATACCATTTCCAAAAGGCAAAACTTAATTTTTTTTTAAAATTCGGTTTCTTCCGAGGCAATGCAGCATTTTAATATCACCCAGAAAGATACAATACTGCAAATTAAGTTATGTGCATCATTTCTCATAAGAAACTGGACCTAGGGACCTAGTATGAAGCGATTGAGTTATATTTGTACTGAAAGATTTTGTTTTTCGTGTTAATACTACTTTCTGTGAAACATGAATCTCAAAAGAAATGTATTCACGTTTAGATTTTTGAACTCAAATATTCGTTCTTATTAAAATCTGGATCATTTTTAATTCTTTGCTTTCTCATATACCTCGAAATACGATGTTAATACATTCTTGCGGTATTCAAATAAATTAATTAATCGAATCTTTCTCAAATGAACGCATATTATTTTCGCTAACATACCGTTCAGCATTTTTCAAAATGAAACGTTTATCAATGAACTATTAAATCACTGGTATTTTTCCCTTGCACTACATAGCATATAGCTTCTAAGCTGTACTGTTCAGAAAAATAAATACAAATTCACAGTGGAATATGTAACGAATAAATGAATACTAATTACGAAAAATTTGAATGTTTTATCAACAATAAAAATCAAATGTTTGTTCTCAAAAATTTTTGGAAACATCGGTCCATTTTGAACAACGAAACCAATCGCGTGCAGAGAACGCTTTACCTTACTGTAGGCATATAAAACACGCGGCCGCCCCGAGACTTTAAAAAAAAAAACTTTAAATATCTCAAGCTTTTAAAGTTTTTTCATTTTGAAGCATATTTGAGGTGATTTTTTTTTGTATAAATTTGTAACATATTTACTTGTTACCTATTCCTGTATTTCTAAAAAATTCTGATAATGGAAATATCCTTCAAATTATATATAATTATTATATTTTTAATATTACTAAAATTTTTCATTTTAACTAAATTTCCTTTAAATTTGTATTAATTTCTAATCAATATGTATTCAATCAAATTTTGATGATTTGCATTTTAAAAAATGTCAAATATCTTCTAAAAATTAGTATTGAACTGCATTTCTTAATAGATTTCTATTTTTATTTTTTATAAAAAAATATAAAATATTTATGGTTTAAGTTTTAAAAAATATCAGGAAATATAAAACAATTATTTAAGCATAATTTGTCCATATATTGTGCTTGACATCAAGTATAATAAATAAAAATGTAATCATTCTAAGAATCGTATTTTATTAACTTTTTGAACAATGCAAACATGCAGTTCCCAACTTAATATACAATTAATCCTGTCATTCTTCATGTCATGAGTTTGATATACCTACCTTATTGGTCAAGTTCACACTTCATTGCATATCTGAATTACGAAACAGTGCCAGAATGAAATCTAAGAACATCGACGAAAACAAATGGAGGTTATTTTATGAACCCACCAAAACACGTGATTTCGATTAAAGGGTATAAGTATTTAACTTTAAATTTTATTGCGATAGCATTATTAAATTGAATCAATTAATTTTATGTTTTCGCAAAAGTTAACCCTATATAGCGTACGCTATTGTTGCAGTATTTGAGTTCCACTTGTGCGTTGGATCTCAGAAATAATGGGTGAGTACCAGGCTTATTTTTAAAAGAGTTCGAGGGCTCATTATTACTCACCAACCACTACTTTTTCACAATTTTCCTAAAGATTCAAACATTTCTCTTTTTTTCCCAATCTTATTTGATATTTTACTAATTTTGGACGTTGTGAAATGTGAGAGAGATATAATGACTGCTCACAAAATAAGAATAATGAATTGGACAGCCTAATTTACTTAGAACCGCAAAATTATACTTAGAACCGCATTCTGCGAGATATTACATTTTTCTGTGATCAACTCTTTTCCATTGAATGAATCATTCACAAGTCCAACGAATTAGCTAAACTACTACAAGGTAACACTCAAGTGGTTTTAAATCCCAACTCAAGAGGGTGACGTGACTGCAGTAGCTTTATGGTTAGGGTCCCGAATTCATGGCCAGAGGGTCGTGGGTACGAGTCCCGGTGCCACTGAAGACACCCCCTCCCTCTTCATTTAGAGGGGCCGATGCACGTTAATTTTTTCGAGGCTGAATGTCTTCCACATTTGTGTGGTTTAGTAGCCATCTCAGGTGTCGTCCTCGTCACTTGACTGAGACTCAAAATGACGAAGTCCGTCCCTAATAGCACTCGTGTTCCGTGATGTTTATATAACTCTCACTTGAGACCGTGAAATTTCTACTAAGTCTAGTGTTCGAGTTTTAATTCCCCTAAATATACGTCTTGTTGTTACTAATCCCACCTGATTGGCAAAGGCCAAATCAAGGCACACGAAATTCATCATGGTAAAGGGCTAAGTGACGCATGTCATTAGCCGTAGCTTTGAGCATCATACAGGTGCCAGAACGATTTAGCTCGGTTTCACCCCCGATTTTGAGGGAGAATACCCTTGAGGTGGTCAGGGGCCTCCCACCTCACGAGAGGACTTGCGGCTCGACGGCTATCTAAAATATTTCCCTCCCGAGAAGGCACTGTACATTTACAAGCATCCATGTCTTCTCCGGGATTCAAACCCAGGCCCAACGGCACAGCAGTCAGCATCGCTAACCACTCTACCGCGACATGTTCGTCTTGTAAAAGCGCTGATACTCGCTAAATGAGTCGAGGCTCAAATGACAACGCAGGAATGTAAAGTGAGCCCCACTGCTGACCTCGAGTTAAGATGACGAGTCGGGCCAAAACAATCACCAGAAGGGGATGAGAGTTTTTGTCGCTTCGAACGCTCTAGAAATAAGTAATATTTTTAATTATAGACATGAAGCTTGACAGATACTTTTCAAAAGATAACAAAATAGAAACGCAAACTTTCTTTACACAAGAATATGTATCTCTCTTGTTTCTACGATAAACAATTTTGGTACTAATTTGATATCGGTACATCGAAAAATTATTCTGTAAGTTATTTTTCCGACAAAGTTTTACTGTACATTTTCCTTGGAGTAACCTTTATTATCTTGATTTTTATGACTTGGAAGAGGTTCCTACATAGTGATCACGCATTTGACACTGTCAAACTTTTTATTGGTTTATTTTTATTACATTAACCCATAAATGTTTCAAAAGTCAGTCATTCGATTTTTTAAAATTTTAAGTATTTTCATTTTGTGGACTCTGTATTGTGTTTGGTGTGTGCATCATGTCGTTATTTTTCCAACATTTCAGTGGAACACATTGCGGAAGTTATTGGTGACTACCAGGATATTTTTTAAATAAAATGTGAGGGCTCTGCATTTAATTATTATAGAACAAAAATTATCCAATTTCTCACTTTGGGCTTACTTTGTTATCGAAGTCTGTGGATTTTCTTGTGCCATTCTTAGTTAAAATATCACTGATTTTGTCCGTTATGAAATGTCATAAAGACATGAAAATTGTTCCTAAAAAAGTAAAGAACAAAACAACTGTGAATCTCTTATTGCGGCCCTCACCTTGCTATACTCATCATTTTGTCGGGTATCATTCTTTTGTAACTCACAGTAAATTGTGAATTTTCACAATTAATTTTTGATAAATGATTTTATAATCATTCCACAATGAATCGTCTCTTCATTTTTTTTATCTTCTTAACCCGTGATAAGTCGCGTACACACAATACTACGCGGGCAGAACGTTTTTTTTTCCCTTCAGTCCGTTTTTGTTAAGTTTTTTTATACGTAACAAATCGTTGATTGTAACGATATGCTTAAAATAAAGAGAAAGTATACTTACCTACTTTTAAAGACTTTTTATTTTTTTTTTCAATGATAAATTAAGAAAAAAATCCATTTAAACTGAATTAAAATATTTTAAAGGACTTTAATAAAAAACACAAATGACAAAAACCTTTCACAAAATATTTCAAGAATGGTTTTTGCAGGTAAAAACTGTCACACTTTTTGCAAGTAATTAAGTTTTTTTTCTGTCCTTGGTTCTTGGACAAGGAACACATCTCTCTTTCCCTTGCTTATCTTTTTTGACAGGCACTGTATGTTTTGGGTGTATTTAAAGTTTAATCTGTTTTTTGGCAGAGCTCTTTAGAAAGCCTTTGTAGAGTTATTCATGTGGAGCTCAAAAAGTGATAATGCCAAATTTTTCTTGATACTTCGCTTATTTTTAAGTTGCAGAGGAAGATTTTTAATGGACGCTACAGAAAACTCGTTCACGTATTCATGTGAAATTCATTACACAAAAATTACCATCAACTATCCTGTTGATTTTACAGCAGCCTTTCGAAAACTATGGGGCGAAACCCCCTATGAGGGTGGGATAACCCTACATGGGGGGGGGCACGAGTATATCGAAAAGTCGAAAAGATTATTTTTAAAAAATAATTTATTGAAAGAAAAAATATACATTGACATAATAAAAAAATAAAATACTCATTTACATTGATATAACACATTTATAAATATGTATCAGTACTGCACAAGTATTTGATAATTAATTTAACAATACTAAGTTAAGGGCTCACAAGTCTCTTAACACATATCCGTGCACTCGAAAAGAACATCCTTCTTCAAACCAATGTAACTTAGCAATAAAACGAAACAATAAATTCAAATTTTTACTACAGGATAATCATACATATATACGTTATTTTACAAAATTTCAGAGAATTTAAGAAAAAATTTAAAAAGCTATAAAGAAATAAAAATTGAACAATTTTTCAAAAATATGAAAATTAGTATTTTACACCGCGCAGGATTCTGAAGTACAAAATTGATCAAAATTTACAAAATTAATTTTACTTGGTATAAAAATGTTCACTTTTAAAGTTATACTCCCTTTTAAGAAATTTAAAGAAAAAAAATATTTTTTAAATACAATTATAACGAAAATTTTAAAATTTTAAGAAAAAAATTAATTAAAATTCAAATAAAAAAGATTCTATTATTTATTATTTTTTTTTTGAAAATTGATGTATAAGTTATTTTAAGAGCTTTATTTCGAACACGTGTATAAAATTTCAAATTGATACCATAAATAGTTTCTGAGAAATCCTGCGCGTAAGCTAAAATTTTTTGTATTGCGAAAAATGAAGTTAAAGATAAGAAAGAGATAGGGGTTTCATTTAAGTTTATATTTACTTATTTCTCAATAACTTCGGAAGTTTTTATAATATCAACACAATTTTGGTACCAAAATGCTCAGAAATATTGAGCTATAATATATATTTTTTTTGAAAAAAATAGAAAAATTTGCAATTTAAGAGTCCTATGAGCCCTTAAGAACAAGTTTAATTAATAAAAGTGAGCTCACATGGGAATGCCCCATAAAATTATATATAAAACTTAATACTTATCTTGATAATTTGTCGGTTTATAATTAAAGTCACATTGCAGCTTTACTTCAAAGTATGTTATTGTTGAATTCAATACATTGTTATTGTATAGAGGGGGGGGGGGGGGCGAGATGAATATTATGATTGAAAATTGGGTTGCGCAAATATTGATAGTACGAGAAGCACTGTTTTAAAAGATATAAAATATAACATTGAGATTTCATCAACAGTATCTATTCCCCCTTTATAGTTGCATAATAAACTGGATTATCGCCATATTATTTTCATCTTTGCCTCGTCGCGGTGCATAGTAGATAGCAAAAAAACATATTTGAAGTTCTCAGGTACATAATATGAAACTGCCATACTTATTTTAAAAATCTAAAGATAGATGAACATCTCAATTTTCAGTGTTAGTAAATTCGACTTGAATTTCAGCTTTTTTTCTCCCGAAGTTCCTACAATGAGACAATTTCTTCAATAAAATTTCTTTTGCAAGAAGATAATTTCTGTCTCAGTTATCTTCTGTCGCATTAGTCGGAGAATCAAATAAAATTGCATGCAGGTGTTTATGGATTTCAAATGAAGAATATGCGATGCTGAATGAGCCCCACACAATTTCCATGCTGTAACAACAAAATGTCATGGAATATACTAATGAAACTAAATGAATTCCACATTTCAACAGAGATTCTTGGGCATGTACTGCTAAAAGGAACTACGTCGATTAAATTTCTTTAATTTTTCATTGATAATTGCATTTGCAGTAAGCGTATATGTACTTTTGCAATTATCATCTAAGTCTTTAAAAAATTATTTTACATACACAATCATCAGCTTATTAATTTTTCTTCTACATTATCTAATCAAGCATCTTCTATAAGACCAGCGGTCTCCAAAATTTTAGACCTCATGGACCAGTAAATCCATAATTTAAATCCCTCGGACCACTAATAAAATTTTTTTAAGTGTTAAATCTTTATATATAAAAATTACGTGTCACAGTGTTTGTCCACGCGATGAACTCCGAAACTACTCAACCGATCCTAACATAATTTGGCATATTGTGTGTCATTTCGTCCAACCTAAAATATAGGATAGTTTTTGTCTCAATTAATGACATCATTATTTTTTTTATTGCCGAAAATGCATAGAATCCGCGAAGCGGGAAAATTCGCTAAATATCGGAATGCGTGTGTACCTGTGGAAGCGGATTTTGGAGATCAAGGAGCATGAAAAGTTAATGCCTGATGTATTTCGAGGCGTGGAATCCGAATTTTGAATTGAATCCCACAAATACCCGTAGCTTTGCCGGATAGTGCCGAACGACTGTATTTTAGACATACCTTTGATAGAGGCTTGCCTTAAAAGCCTTGGAGTGCGAAAACTTGGTCCCTGACGTATTTTCAGACAGGCAATCTGAATCTGATATCCAATATGAGAAATTGTTGCAACTTAACCGGATAATTCTGGACAACTATCTATTACGCAGACCGTGGCAGAAGCTTTCTCCAAAAGTTTTGGAGCGGAAAAAGTACTTTTCTAATCATTTTCGGGATGGTGAACGAGAATCCGAAATTGTATATTAGAAATTCCCCTTAACTTTGCCGGATAATGCCGGGCGACCATAATGCCCCTATCCAGCGACTGAACTTGCAAGCTCAGGGGAGCCGAATGTAGTCCCCGGTTGTGTCTAGGAGTAGGAAACAAGAATCTGAAATCAGATTTCAGAAACTCCCATAAATTTGCGGGATATTGTCGGAATTGGATATTGTGGGATATTGATGGAATGGCTTCACGTTCGAATCCCGCTTACGAATTTTCATGCTCTCTAGCGGCTAAATTTCCCTGCACTGGGACATCAAAAATCAGTCTTGTGAGCGTTTCGGAGTGGGAAAAGAGAATCTGAAATATGATTTTAGGAGTTTTGGTAACTTTTCCGAATAATGCCGGACGACCGTAATTTGTGTGGACGGTGGTTTCGATCTAACTTGCAGGGGTAGAGACTCAGAAATTGGATACCTGTCGTATTTTGAGATAACCGATCCGAATTTTCAATCCAATTCGAGAAATTTCCGTTACTACGTCAAATAATGCCAGACAAACGTATTTGAAGCGAACCGTGGCAGGGGCTTACCTGGAAATTCTTGCAGTGTGCAAAGTGCGCTCCTGGGGTTTTTCCGGGTAGGGAACAAGAATCCGAAATCGGACTTTAGAAACTTCAGTAACTTTGCCGAATAATACTGCCCCCCCCTTCAGGGACGGAACTTGCAGCAGCAGGAATGCTAAAAGTGGATACCAGGAGCGTCTCGGGATTCGAGAACTTGGATTCGGATTGTAGAAAATCCCTTATTTTGCTGGATATTGCCGGAATGAGGTCAAATGACTTTGCGTTTGAGTCCCACGTTCGTATTTTATTCCCTATAGCTACTAAACATGCAGGCGCAGTCTTGCGATAATACTATCAACAAAAAATTGCTTTGGTATTTGCATCTTCAAGCATTGCAGCCACTTTGTTATATGGTAGGCAAACTGCACATTCAGCATTCCTGCTGCCATTAGATATTCAATGAAAAACCACACGCAATGTAAAAAAATTTAAAAAAGTGGAATGGCTACAGTATTGCAATGAGTGTACTATGGCCCATAAACACTCACTCGAAGTTTTACATAGAAATTTGTAAGATTTAAACGGCAACGAGAAAATATTCGGTGGTACTGCCCTATTACTGTCTGGTGATATTCGACGGACATTGCAAGTCGATTCTTGCTGTACTTCTGCTCAAGAGATTAATGTAAGTTTAAAGCAATCTTTTTTTATAGCGAAACGTTGAAACACTTCGATTGACCCTTTCAATTGCTAGATGATCAATCGGCGCAAATATTTTTTAACCAACTGCTAGATATTGGAAACAGTGAAGTAGAACTGCATCAAAATATACAATGTATCAAATTACCAGACAATTTCTGTACTGTTGTTCAGACCAAAAAAGGGACTGATTGAGAGTGACTCCCGAGATATACTGTATAATTATCTAGGTAATGAGACTGGCTATGCACTTCTGTTACTTGGCCAGAAAAAAAATGTTAATGTTGACGAAATAAACTTCCAGATACAGAGGTTTTGCCAGGTGATATAATGCCTCTTAAATCAATCGACACTATTGTTGATGCAAACGAAACTGTAAAGTTTTTGAATTCCCTAGATATATCAGGAATGCTACCTTATAATATTCAGTTGAAGATTGGTTCACTGGTTATTCTACTGAGTAGCTTAAATCTACATACATAGATTACGTAACGGTACACGTTTTGTCAACAAAAGAATTACCGGGAATCTTCTTGAAGCAAACATTTTTATTATAACGTTTAAAGGAGAAGTTTAAAGGTTCTTCCTGTTGCCATGTATTGCACTGATACCGTCAGAATCTCCAATACCATTCAAAAAACTTCAATTCCCAAATCGTTTGGCTTTCGCGATGACCATAAATATATATCTTTAACCCAAACAATGTCCATTTGGAGCTTGGACTTAGAAAAAATCCATGTTTATCGCATGGGTAACTACATATATGTTGTATGCTTACGTGTGAGAAAACCACCGAATCTATTTGCGTAAGTAAAAGAAATGTTACCAAAAATATTTTGAAAAGATTAGCATTTAATTATATTAAAATTATTTATTGTTATAATTTAGAATGATAAAAACATTAAAAATTGCTAAAAAAATCAACGTTATTCACCTCATTTATAAAATTAAACCTTCATATAATGTTATTTAACAACTTCGTAAGTAATTCATGCTTCTATACTCAAATAGGAGATGAATAAAATGTAAAATTAAAAACATTATATTGTTTTATATACTTAATTTCAACTCTCCGAAATTGTAAACAAAGATTAATTTGACTGCATTGAATATCATAGAATAATATATTAAATCAACGTATTAAAACAAAGCCCAGCAACGCGTGGCTGGTTCAGCTGGTATATTTATAAAAAAAAATTGTGATCTGAGAATATGTAAAATGTACCTAGTTAATAAAATGAAACTATTAATTGTAACCAAATTATTATATAAACCATAGTAAAATAAACAAAATAAATAAAAAAAACTGTAAAAACTATTAAAAAATGGTTTAAGTCTATCAAACTTTTCAAAGTTTTAAATATATCAAACAAGGATATGTTCCTGCTTCAGAGTTGCTAGAAACTTCTTCAGCAAAGTAGCTCGAAGAGGGGAAAAAAGTAGCGAATCGATTTTCACTTGCAATTTATAAGTATAATTTTTTAATTTTGTAAAACTATTTTAAAAAATACGTTAGAATGCTTTAATTATTTAATTCGTTTAAAATACTTTCAAATTCTTCCTGCTAAGTATCGTGATCTGCTGTGTCTTTTTTTATAAATTTCTGAATTATATTGAAGCATTTGTGGCGATGGCATGAAATCAACACTGCAAGTCCCTCATTCTTCCAAAGTCATTTTGATTCTGAGGATTGACTCTCAAACAGTTCAAGCCACATTCGATTCCTTAATTTTGTCTTTTTTAACGTCACTCTGGAAAATGCCCTCTCTACAGTGGCATTACTTATGGGTAGGCTGTAAGGCTTTAAAGCAAATATAGCTAAATATCTTTAAAATGGATTTCCAACTGCGTCTTTTATATTAAAAATGTGACACCAAAATAATTCTCCATCATTTAAAAGTTCAGATTCAGATAGAAAAACATCCTTCAACTGAATGTTGAAAATTTGACTCCATTGATTCTCCAGAACATATAATTTAGATTGCTCTGCTAATTATAAAGGCAGATAAAAATAAAAAAGGACGATTTGAATTTAAAAAAAATTCAGGGGAAATTTTTTTTTTATCTTTTTTAAAAGTTCCGTAATTTGAAGGGATTCGGTTTAAAAGTTGCTCACATGAAATCTTGAGAAAATTATGACATCATTGATAGAATTCTGTAGTAGATTCTGTAGAAATTATTTTACTTTTACTTGTCAGTTTATTCTAAAAGACATCATCAAATACTTCAATAGACAAATAAATGCTTTTTAAACTCATGTCAACTTCGAGATTCATACATTTAAAGTAAATTATTCTTCTTAAAAGAATAGGTGCAATCTCTTAATGCTTTCAGTAATTTGCAATGATCACACCATGATCACTTTGAAAGAGTAAATTAATCCACTCAAATTCTGCTAAAATTGACATCTGTAAATTAACAATATTTAATTCTATCCTTGTATTAATTTAAGTAAAGAGATAGTAAGACAAGTAGTTGATTGGAAAGAGAGGAATCTCTCTAGGCAGTGGCGTAACTGAGAATATTAGGGGCCCTTGCAAAGTCAGCTTTTGGACCCCAAGACCTAATACGCACGTGGCGTCAGTCAGGCTTTGGGCCCCCCCACAATGCGAGGGTGTGCGTTACGCCACTGAATCTAGATCAAAACATTTCAAAAGGGATTTAATCAGACTTTTAGCACATAATCTCTAAATGATAAGTGCTTACTTTTGTCATTGTGTGCTATTTTTTATAAGTCCAGTTCTGCAACGTAAGTCAATTACAAAAATAAGATTTTTTTTCTTTAATTCAATGCAGTACCGTTGATGATAATTACACAATTTACTTAGTTCTATTAGAATTTGGCCTCTCACAATTACTTTTCCAGTTTAATATTCATGTAGAAATTCTCTCTAAGCCTATTTTTTAAGAATATTACATGTTTCACTTTCATGCTTCTATCGGGATTGGAAAGAGTCCCTATTTCTTTTTTTCTACCACTTGCAGTGGCGGGAGAGGGGAGTCCCTCTTAGAAAGGCTCCGATTCGTGGCGGTAGCGGTAGGGGAGGGGGAAGAAATTACAGAGTTTCGTGTCTTTTTGGAGTGGTGAAACATACTGCAAACTCCATGTTTTCTTTGGGTACTAAAGTCACTATTTTTTTTCTTTGCGATTTTCCGAAACTTGTTCTAATATTTTTATATATGGTTGAAAGTAGCAAAAAGTAGCGGGATCTTCAAGTGAAGTAGCATAAAATTCGCGAAATAGCAATAGCATAAAAAAGTAGTGAAAAGTTTTAAAAAGTAGCAAAATTTGAGAAAAATCGCACAATCTGGCAACACTGTCCTGCTTCCTTGATATAATATTATGGATATTTGGATCCAATGTTGTTACTGAAAGATGGAGAACTGCATTTATTTCAAACTGAGATCGGTACCGTATCTTTATGGCTGTGACAGATGAAAAGGTCGTTTCACATAAATAAGTTGTGGAGAAATGAAACAGAATTTTTTCATCACCTGTTCACTAAGAAAAGGGTATCCACTTTTTATGAAAAGCCAAAACTGAGATCTTGATAAATATGAAGGAAATTTAGAGTTTATTCGGATGATAGGTCGATGAGAGGCTTTCTTTTAGATGCCTACATAAATTATTATCCCGAATTTTCTCTGCAAATAGATCTATTATCGACATATTACTATGTATGGGATCTGCATTGTTTGGGTAATAACGAGTAAAAGATTCTGTGATTCCAAGTGTTTTTCAACTAGTGTTACTACTCTTGCGGGTTAACATCATTTTCATTCATGTATTCATTTAAATTAGAAAACATTTGTAAATCGTCTTCAACCAACCATGTTTGCCACAGTAATATTTTATTTTGAAACGCATGTACTTTATTTCGTAGTGTGAACATGTCCTTGCAAGGATATGTTTAGTTCATTTAACAGGGAAAAAATATGTCAGGTATGCAAGCTTAGTGCTAGACATTTCTCGTTGGACAAGAATTTTTGCGATTTCGGATTATTTTGTTCGTGGAAAAATAATTTGATTTCTCTTAAGACATAACTTAACGTGATGAATAAGTATATTCCACATTTTTCTGGGGACCACTGTAATTTCCTCGCGAACCACCATTTGGGCGACCTCTGATAAGACATTGTGTTGCGTAATATTTTGATACCTGTGTCGTCCATTACTATCACATTTCTACAAGCAACATAAATACTGAAGTCCGAATAAAAGCTGATTAAAAAGATCTTCCACTTGAGTTCTGACAATCAGTATTTTATCGTCTACACCCCGTATTCTCCGTACGAAATGACCGTCTTCAATAGAAAAGTACTGCGCACAAAAAGAACACCATGCCAGTAAGAATTTAGCTGGTGGCTCACCGATATCACAAATAGTTCCCCAATTTCTAGAAAAAAACATGATTGCTGAGAAAAATGTTCCTAGCTTACAGATCCTTATGGAGTTGTATTAACTTTTTATAAAAGCCCGTTTTATAGGTTTCATAATTTTATTTTTCTGGAAGATAGTTGCCGGATAATGTCAATATACTGCTTCTTTTGATTTAGATCATAAAAAAAAACCTTGAATGTTTTCGTATATAGGTATTTTTTAGAAAAGCCTATTTCCCAAATTCTTGAAGCATTTAACAGTTTAATCTTCTACTTGTTATTAATTATCTTACGCTCGTGGCTCGTCTTTATTTAATTTTTATATTCTTTAGGTAGCAAAGAAACCTGATCTGTTTTAAATGTTTTGTTAAAGTTTGATTTCTGCTTATTATGATCAACTTCATGTGATAAAATATTACTCATAATCCCTTCATAAGTATAAACATATGCGTAGGTTAATTTATATTAAAACAAAATAATTTTAATAAATAATTTTGAATTTAAATAAATATACAAATATTGGGATTCATGTAAATAAAATAGTCACAATAAACACCTTTTAAGAAAGGATTAATATTTGAAATTCAATCGAATAAAATAAATAAAAAAATCTCACTGTTCTTACCATACAAGTACAATAATATTAAAAAATATTCCACTTTTTAAAATTTAATTTATAATTTATTTATTCGTTTTGTAATTCACCCAACTAGAGATGATTTAATAAATTTGATGGATTTGATTAGTGATCTCAATGTGTGTGATTATGAAAATATTGTAAGGATTACGATTTTAAATAAAGTTATATTCTCATCTATTACTGAATCGATTAATTTTTGTAACTGAATCCGATTTTGAATCTGTCTAAATTTCCTTCAACCAATATTTGTATACATCTAGACAAAAATATTTCATTCATTTTGTTGATAACATCCTATTTGAAGTCCCGATTTCAAATAAATTGTCAGTTTCAGAGAGAAATGGATTCTTCAGCTCGCGCCTCTTGAAGTATAGTAAGATTTGTTATGGTATCAAATACCGTAAACAATTTATTTAAAATATTGTAAGGTTTTCTGTTTCGTAACAAGACATTTTCGTTTTTAATGTAATTTATTAAATTTTCGAAATTCCTCTTATTTGTTTTAAATAAATGATAGAATTCAAACGCAAAAGTATTGAGCACTTCTTTTCAAAGCTGAATCATCGATTTTTCCGAGTATTGAGAAAAATCTGTTTTCTCACTATGTTTTTCGAATGGAAAATTAGTTCAGTTCGATTGTGATTCCCCCCCCCCCCCATCCTAAGATTTCACCTACTTGCAAAAACGTGTTACTAGTTAAATAGAAAAATACTGTAGCTCTGTCCCACTCCTGTCTGTGAGTGAGTAAATCTTTATTAACGTTGTCCTCCAAGGCCACACGCAAGCCATCGATCCAATGACGACGTCGCCAACGAGCTGACACCCCTTCTCCATACTATCGAACCACGCCATGGGAGAACTTTGACAGATTTCATTCCTTTTGCCCGTTGAACCTTCAGAGGCACTAGGGATCGGCTACGAGTTCGTGCCCACAACCACTAGGCTCCCTGTGTGAGTTCGCTTATCTGGACATTGTTGAAACATATCTCATTTTATCCGAGTATTTCTCTGAAGAATTCATTTTTCATACATGCGTGTTAAAAGAATGTGATTAAAACGTAAGACTATGGGCATTTGGCTTAATTCATATCATAAGTAATGTCCTGATTTTTGGATTATCACTTGTGCAATTTGTTTAACATTTTGCTTTTTCTTGTTTCTTTCTCCTCTTAACTGTAAAATGTTTAGCTGCCTCGGTTAACTTTGTAGGTTGTAATTCGAACGATCTAAATCTCTGTTTGACCTAATTATTGAGATACAATTTTATTATTGTACGACTGTGTATCAAATTAAAATTTAACTTCTCTCGTAATGTTACGAAAGTCGAATTTTTACATTAGGCATCTTCACTTTGACACCAGATGTCGCTAGAAGCTTAAGGTAATTTCAGATCAACTGCAATATATATATATATATATATATAGAATCCTGATATTTATCACTTGGGGGAAGAAATATAAATATATTTTTAATAACCCAAAAAAAGACAAAAATGTATAATTTTTTTCCGAACAATATTGTATTGTATTGTTATATTTTCATTTGTTGTACATCTTACAAACATAATAAAGGCTTACGGGATACCCTGAAAATGACCTAAATGTCAGTTTTTGTACTTTAATTAGTTATAGTATTTGTATTATTTCCTTTCGATTGATATATCACTTTTATATATGCCAGGAAATTACATGTTGGAAAAAATTTCAATAAACAAACAAATTGGGAAATTCGACCATACCAGCTTTTTAGACAAAAAGTACTAAAAAACGCATTTGAATAGAACGTAAAGCTTTTTAAAATAGCTTTTTGAAAGAAAAGCTATTTTAAAAAGTGAAATAATAACTAAAAAAAGAATGTGTTGCAAATAAAGAAATTATTACATTCATGTAGTTTTTTTTATTTTCTTTCACTTTAGAGACGTATGCAAAAATTTTTAATTAAGGCCTTTTGTATTACGGATTTTATAATTTCGGTTCACATTATCATATATTTTTCATAAAAAATATAGTATTTCAATATTATGTTAAAAAAATTTCTCTTATGAAAAAAAAAATGTTTATAATTTTTTTTAGTTTTTTTTATGTAATTAATACTCTCTAAAAAAGGATAATTTATAAAATATACGTGGGTTGCAATAATATAAAAATGCTATTACTTTTCAGAAAAATATGTTGCTTATATTTTAAAGGGATATTTTATTTTTATTCAAGCTTATAATAATTTTGTTAGAATTATAAACTTTAAAATGTTTTTTCTCGGTTTGTGTGTTTTTTCGCATTCAAAATGCTTCTCCTTCCACAATTATACACCAATCACTTAATTTTTTCTTCTTGTGTGTTATATATATATATTATGCATGTAACAAAATTAGCGATCAATTTTGCTGTAAACTTGATATTTTTTTTTAAAGAAAACTAAAATGTAGGGGATTTTGGCTTTTTTGTTGAATTTTAGCATACATATCAACATTTTTTGTTGTTGTTACCAATGCCACAATGATTGGCAAAGGCCACGAAATTCATCATGTTTAAGGGCTAAGTGACGCCTGTCGTTAGCCGTAGCTTTGATCACCATACAGGTGGCAGAACGATTTAGCTCGGTTTCACCCCAATGTAGAGGGAGACAATCCTGGGGGTGGTCAGGGCCTCCCACCTCTCTTCCACCAACCTCACGAAAGGACTTGCGGCTCGACGGCTATTTAAAGTACTCCCATGCCGCGAAGGCACTATACATTCACAAATATCCATGTCTTCTCCGGGATTCGAATCCAGTCTCAACAGCACGGCAGTCAGCGTCGCTAACCACTATACCGGTTGGGCGACTCACCAAAACTAATTAAGATATTGTAAAATCGACCCCTAAAGTTGCTTAAAACATTCTTAGAAATATTAAAAAAAAAAAAAAATTCAAGGCAAAAAATTAATTAATACAACAAGAATATAATTCAAAAACTTCCAAATTTTTTGAAAATTTTTTAAATATTTAAAATTGTGAGAATAATATGTACAAATTTTCATTTCGTATCAGTTTCTTGAATAGAAACATAATATGAAATGCTAAAATATAATTTGTAAATACATAAATAAAAAAAATGTTAAAAAGGTAACACAATACATATAAATTAATGAGAACGCTGATATAGGAATTGTAAACTAAAATTTAAGTTTAATTTAAAAAAATATATATATTGCTTTTTATATGTTAATAATATGTCTAAGGAAATTATATTTCGTTTGTTGTCTGAAAAATTAGTGTCGTTGACTTAATGTTAATAAGAGTTATCTTTAAAAGACATGCTCACACAAATATTTAAAAGTTAATTATCTTATCACTTCTTAAAAAGTTTTTATCAACTTTCTGAATATTCTTTAAAAGTAGCAATATGTTTCTGTATCGGATTATGAGCAAACATTAGCTCGCGCGTATGTTTATCACAAGGCGATATAATTATGGCAAGAACGAATATATGAATAACATAAATATGACTGAGCAAGAGGAAAATGTGTTGAAAACTAATGTCTGGTGGAAAATATCTTTCTTAAAAATGTTAAAAAAATATACATTCTGAACAGCAATTCATAAGCTCAGCTACGTAGATATGTCTTTACAGAAAAGCGTCTACATTTCAAAATTTTGTAATCCTAAATTTTAGATCATTCGAATTATTGATCCGGTATTGGAATAAATAGATGTACTTTGTCTTTAGAAAAACACATGTATTTTGAATATTTTTCATGGGTCCCATCAGTTTTGAATTATGCAAGTTTGATTGTAGCAACTTTTTTATGATTAAATGTAAAGCACAACAGTTTTTAACATAATTTGCATAAGTGGGCTCCTTTTAAAAATCAGTCATCTCATTCAATCGAAAAGCATATATAGAGTCACAAAGTAGGAGTAATAATCTCTTTTTATTTTCTTTTTTGAAGTTTTATATAAATATAGATTTATACACTAATGCAGTGCTTCTCAAACTTTCTATACTGGCGCCCCCCTTTTCAATCACAATTTTTATCGCGCCCCCCTTATACATTAATTAATTACTGAATGCAATAATAATGCACTTTGACGCTAAAGCTACAATACACGATCGTAATTATAAACCGTACAAATTAATAACATAAGTATTAAATTTTGTAAATGTTACTTTTAAGCAAAAAAAAAATTAATAGGATAATTATGATGTTATTTTTCCTTTCTCTAATTTTTAAATTGGAACATATTGCAAAATGCGGTGGCTACTTAGAAGACAAAATATAGATATCAGCTAAATATAGAAAAAGAACTCAGAGGGTCAATTTCTAAAAAACTTTGCTCTGCAAGACAAGCCCATGGAAGTCGCTAATACTTATTAAACATGTTCTTAATTTATTAATAAAATAAGTATTAAATTTTTTATATATGTTACTCTTAAGTAATATATATTTTAAGTAAATTACTTTTAAGTAATAGGTTAATTATGTTATTTTTCTTTCTCTAATTTTTAAATTGAAACAGATTGAGAAATAATATTTAATTAAAGATTTATTTCCTTCAAGATCCATTTCTAAAAGTACAAATGTCATTATAAAAAATAGATTAATCTATGTTGCTCTTTATCATATCCATTACATCTGGCATTCTCGCTAACGTTCATGTGAGTCTAGGCAACCTAACAGACGTCTGCATAAAACATGTAAAAATGCTGTACCTCGTACAATTCTAGTCAGTCTTGGCCGAATCGATTAGCTACCGAATCTCTCTTGAAGTACATTTCATAATTCACGCGTTAATTGTAATTCACGGTATTAAGTATTTACGGCAGTGGATTAAAACAAAATCATAGATATATTTTTAAATCACAGCGAGCATTCGACAATAATAAAACATCAACAAATACACAGACTAGGGCAAATTGATAGCAAGTTACGAATGTGTTAGGGATCCATTTCAAAATACTTCAGAAGGGCTCTCAACTGCCAAAAAAGAGATCTTCATAGATTTCACATTCAGTGACGAAATTAAAGGGCAATTTTGTAATAAATCACTTTTTGAATTCTGGATAGAGGTGGATGCTGAATTTTCTGCACTGAAAACAAAAGCATTTCGTATACTATTACCATTTTTAACATCATACCTTTGTGAATCCGGATTTTCTGCAATGGCTACTTTGAAGACAAAATATAGATTTGAGCTAAATATCAAAAAATAACTCTGAGTGTCAATTTCTAATTTTTAGCCTTCCTTTGAAAAACTTTGATCTGCAAGACAAGCCCATGGAAGCCACTGATAATTATTAAACTTGTTCTTATACTGGCTGAAGTACCCACTCTTATAACATGAGTTTATTTTTTTAAAAAATGATAATACATTATTCTTGATATAATAGCTTAATTGTAAGGAGAGTAAAACCAAGTGCATGACAATGTATACAAAAATGTTAAATGATTTACTGAAATGAATACTCATATTATAAACGGTTTTAAATGAACTGTAATTTTAAGCCTCACAGAATTAGCATTTAGAATAAATGTTAAGTAATAAAAAAATATAAAATTCTAATGAATAATAATTGTATTATTTTTTTAATATTTAAAGGGAGAAAGCCCGGGATCAGGTGTGCACTCGATACTAACGTTAATGGTCGCGGGGAGTGATGCACCTCAATTCTTTTTATTATAATTATTTTCAATGTACAAGATAAAAATCACAATTTCAGTGAATAATTTAACTACGAGAAAATATACTTACCTATTTCAAGAATTTTTCTATTTGTCTTTCATAATTTGAGATAATATCCAATAAAACTGAACTAAATTGTTCCAAATGTGCTTGACCTTAATAAAAGACACAAATAACAGACACTTTTTGCTAACATTACAGGAAAGTTATTTGTAAGCAAAACTGTCACATTTTGTTCACGTTATTGTAATTTTAATGTCCTTTGATGATCGACAAATATCCTGTTGAACTTTTTCTTGCTTGTGTCTTTTTGACAGGGTGAAGTGCATTTTGCGGTACACTTATGGCTTCATATTTTCTTAATAAAGTTCTTAATGTAGCTATTGAAAATTTTCCTTTCGTTTCATGTTTATTGCTTTTCTCAAATTTACTTTCGATAACATGATTAATATGCATTATTTCAGCAAGTGTTTCCCTTGTTTGATCAGCTTCTATTTCCTTTCAGAGAGATCACAGATGCCCAATTCCTTTTTTATATTCTGCTCATTTACATTTATAAGCCATAATCAGTCGTACAACATCACAATTAAAACCACTAAGTTATTCATAGGGGAAAATGCAGCATGTTCAAGAAAATATTTTTGAAAAATAGTGGTCGTGCTGGGAACTCGGTCTAAACAAGTACCTTAAGATTCTAAAAAAACGTTTGCCACTCTCAAAAAAGGAGATATGTTATCAATTCATTTTAGCTCCCATTAAGACTGTCATATTAGAGGATTCTCTGTCAAGGTCATTGGTAACAAATAAACAGTTTTCCCAGAATTAATGATTTTTGTATTATATGTTTCAGTATACTCATAAAAATAAATCTTGGCCAATTAATCCTTCAAAGTGCTCAATATGCTTATCCATGTATCATAAAACTCATTCACATTGTGAAAAAAAAAAGCGCAACAGAATTATATAATTTACAACTTTCCTAAAAAAAGGGATGCAGGTAACCCTACCATAAGTTCGAAAGCCAGCAAAAGTAATATT
This sequence comes from Trichonephila inaurata madagascariensis, assembly GCA_019973955.1. Classification (NCBI taxonomy): domain Eukaryota; kingdom Metazoa; phylum Arthropoda; class Arachnida; order Araneae; family Nephilidae; genus Trichonephila; species Trichonephila inaurata. The sequence continues at coordinate 1,991,169 of BMAV01019239.1, forward strand.
TTAGATTAAAAGAAACGTAATAAAAAAATCTCTCATCGTAGGATTACAGCAAAGCAAACAAAATATTTTTTTTTATTTAGTTATAGGATCCAAGTTAGCTAATGAGAGTTCAAAGTAGAATCTTTTATTTTTGATGACCTTTTTTCACCAGATGATATATATAAATCATATCAATGTAAATCTGTATTTTTTCATTATATCAGAAAGTATTTTGTTTTTTTTTCATTCCAGTAAATTAATTTTTTTAATCTTTTATTTTCGATATGCTCGCGCCCCCCTTGAAGAGTTATCGCGCCCCCCCAGGGGGGCGCGCCTCACAGTTTGAGAAACACTGCAGTAATGAACAAAAAAAGTAGCGCACCAAGAAGGAGTCGTCAAAATGAAACGAAATTTTACATACGTAATGACTACTTTGATCTAAGTAAATGATAAGAAAATCAAAGAAAAAGGATCATTTACTTCAGAGAAAAAAGGCAAACAAACGGAGGATTTAATACCCTGTTGAACCTCCTCTAGCACGAATGCACGATGCGATACGATCGGGCATTGAGGCATACAAGTTTTGTATGATGTCTTGAGACATTTCGTTCCATATTTGCTGTAGCCTTGCCTCTAGTTCTTTCAAACTTGTGGGATGCCCAACTCGCCGTCCCAAATGATCCCAGATAGGCTCAATTAGAGATAAATCTGGGGATCGTGAAGGCCAAGGAAGGGTATTAACCTTTTGAGGACGGCTGGCCGATCTAAAGGCCAAAAGGAACAGACCCTTAAAAGACGGCCACGGCCGCTGTAACGGCCACGCAGTGCTTTCCCCTCTTAGCAGCTTTCGAAACAGCATGGGGCCTATTACAGCCCTGGAACATCATTTGCTTGACCGGTTTCTTTTGTATTAAAAGGCAGGAGGATACAGTTCCCTTTTTCAACCTTATCTAGTAATCCCTCTTTTTTCCCTTATGCTTAAATTCTCACCAGCGGAGAGTGCATAGTTATTTTTGTAAGCGATTTTGTCATCTCGATTACTTAATCATTTCATTTTAAATTAATTTGATTCCTTTTTTTAAAAAAAAAATGTGTAAATGTAAAAAAAGACTTACCACTGAAGAGATTCAGAAAGTTTTAGCTGATTTAGAAGACGAAATTTCTGATGATTCTGATTCTGATTCTGAGTTAGAAAATCAGGAATATGATTTAGATCAATTTTTAAATTTAAATCCAGAAGTTAAAGATGAGGTTGTCTCCGAAGAACAAAGTAAAATAGTCTGGGATGACCCACAACCAGTGGCGCACACAAGGGGGGTGTCCTAGGGGTCCGGACACCCCCTACAGTCCTTGATTTTTTTCGATTGGTTATAATCCTATGTATATATTACGTAAAATTTAATTATGCATTTGCTATTAATAATTAATTCTATTAATCAATGCTAATTATTTATTCAATAATTAATTTTTTTTATTGTTTTTGTTCGCGAAAATCGACAAAATCAAAAGAATATGGAGCATATTGGAGCATGATACCAAAATGGTGGACTTTCGACCCTGGACCCCGCCCTTGAAAAATTTTTGTGTGCGCTACTGCCCACAACTAACTGATAAAGCAACAATTGTACCTTTCACAGGAAATAATGTGATAAAAGGAGCCGCTCTACCGTGTGTCACAGAAACTGATTTTTTTTAAATGATTCTTATTATAATTTTTCATACTAAAGAATGACATTACGTATTTTCTTTTTACGTTTTTTTTTACTAATACACGCATAGCTCTCTCTATCTGCATCTGCCAAATTTAAAAATACTTCAGTTCTACATTTTTATTAATTTTTATACCTGTAAAACTACTTAAAAATATATTTGTGGAGAACTTAAAGCAATTTTTACATTCAATTTTTGATGAAAATTTATGCATTATTACACAATGTATTAATGTACAGAAACATATTTTTATTGTTACCTTACGTTATGCTTAATGAAGAAATTTAAAAAAAAATTATATCGAACCATCAGAAAAAATAAACCTATTTAAATCCTGTATAAACAACAAAAAACGGAAAAAGAAAAGATATTTGCAACGACAAAAAAATTACAGAAATATTTGTTACAGATTCTTAAAATTATCCATTTTAGTCCTTCGAATTTATTTATAAAATGCAAGAAACTACGAACTTTTTTATTATGATAATTGATGTATAAAAGATGAGTCTTCGAAACAGAAACTATTAATTCCGATATTTTTTCTTTCAAATTTGTAGAAAACGTATATTACGAGTTCTTCAGCATAAGAAAAATGTCCCGATTTATATAAAAACTTTAAAAGCAAAAATGAAATCCTTTCTTTTGTTATATATTATATTTTAAAGTTCTACAGTGTTGGATTTCCTGATTAAAAAAAATTAAACTAAGTTTCCTTTATATTAATTATTACAAAAAATTTTGCAAAATGCTCTAAATTCTATCTGAAAAATAAATATAATCAGAACGTAGTCTAATAGATACTAATATTGAAGTAAAAAAAAATGTGTTTGTGTGTTCTCTCTTTTTTCCCCGCCTAGTTATTCGTGAGTCACACTTTTTACAAATAATAGTATAAAGAAAGGAGTGTTCGGGTGCGCTCTAAGACTATTGAACGTTTGAAACTCTGAATACAGAATCAGAGGGTTCTTGTTATGAGCATGTGTGTGTGAAAGCAGGGTTTAAAATCTTTTATATCGACAAAGAATGATTGCCCCTCTTGATTATTGTTGATGCTTTAGTTCTATGGTCATTATTGATTATCATATGCCTTTTTTTGGTGTAATAAAACCTAGAAATGCACATCTGCCTACTTGTAAATCTTCCAAAGTTGCTTTCAAGTAGCTGGAAAACTATTCTTCCTCTTGTTGCCGTAATAAATCTTTAGAGAGTGCATTTCCTTTTCAATGAAATTGTCGTACATAGGATAAATAGAAACTATGCCGACCAAGCCCTTCAAGAAAGCTCGCTCCTACTTTGCGAACGTTATTAGGAGAATGAAAATAATCCTTCGAGGAACTGATATTGTGCTAGATTTTGAGAGATAAGGTAAAAAGCACCCAGTCACTTAGGGCAGTGATCCGCAACCCCCGGTCCATGGACCGGTATCGGTCCGCGTATCAAATGGTGCCGGGCCGCCTAAAGAGCATTAAACTATTGCCATTTTATTTAAAGTGGTGCATTTCTCTCGGAGTTGTGCAACTTCCACGGAAATCACTTTATATTTCACGTTAAATCACTTTTATTCACACACACATTTTTGGTGTAATTATATTTTATTCTGAAGGCGTATTTAAATGTAACTAAATTGAAATTGTTAAATCAAAACAATCTAAAATATGAACAATCAACGTGTCCTATCCTCAGCGGGCAGCGGTAAAATTATCAAACGTTGACCGGTCCGTAGCGGTAAAAAGGTTGCGGAGCACTGATCTA
>BMAV01019239.1:2006003-2046301 GCA_019973955.1 Trichonephila inaurata madagascariensis
CCCCCCCCCCCCCCCCCCCCCCCCCCCCGCCCCCCCCCCCCCGCCAATGAAAATTATAATTGAAAATTGGGTCGCATTTTTTGAAAGTTTGAGAAGCACCGCGTTAAAGCAACAATCGTAAGATCTCTTTGGTGAACTAAATGCGAAGTTGAGACTTGAAATCTTAACCATTCTTTGAACACAATTCATTACTCAGCAATATAAACTGATAGGATGAGGTACATATATTATATATACTCGAAGGATTCCATACTTATGAAGCAATTTTTTTTTAAGCTTTTTCCTTTAAATATTTGTGTATTACTATTCCATAAAATATTCCGAATGAACATAAAATGTAACGTGTCTGGATTTGAAATGTGAATTAAAAAATATACAGTTCCGATACATTTTTGTGAAGAATGCTCGGTATTTCGTGTGTTTGATGCACACTTTAAAAGGATAAATTTTACCATAACATATTTTACCTTGTATTATAAACAATCACAGCATATATTATACATATATTGCTTATTTTATATATATATTCCTATATTTTATATTTAACTTTAACATCTACTGTAATGTTTTTGTACATTAGAAGCAAAAATAAGAGAAGGTAGTTTTGAAAAAATATTCAGCAACCGATCTTCAGAAATACTTTCTCCAGCACGGAAGACTTGTCGTGTGAAACTGTTACGTAAGACCAACATTCAATTTGTAATGGAGGAATAAATTTAATAATGAACATTTTCCATTCAGTAAATTATTATTAAAAAAGAAGCGTTTGTAAGACAAATAATTTTTGTTCTCCCTGAATTCAAGATTAACACAATGAGGCAAGAATGTTTTTGTCGTCCAACGATATCGTCACTTTCTACACTCATTTCTTCATTAGGTGTGTTTTGTATCTCCTTTGAAAAACCAGTCCTACTTCAACCCGTTAGTTACCTCTCATCAGTTCGTAATAAATCTTGTCATGTGGAGGCGTTTTCCCCTTTTGAATATTCGTTTTCTTTCAGCACAAAATATTTAGAAAAAATATTCAAGACTTTTCGCACATACTTCCTATAACTGTGTTTCGGAATAAAATTAGTAATTTAGTAAATTTTATCAAAGCTATCGTCTGGTCCTTTTCTAGAGTCATCCCTGTTAATTTCTCTCGAACGATTTCTTCTTCGAGCTATGTATTTTGGAATTCCTCAGTAGCGAAACTTTCGCTTCCGATTGATTTTGCTATTGCTAATGATCCCCTCATCCTATTCTTTTGAGGTGAGCCATTACCGTTCAACATGACTTGGAGTGAATTTTTTTGTTCGTTTACCATTAGCTGTATGTTTTCGAAGTAAGGTTTAATTGAAAACTCCTTTTAAACTTATCATTGCATCGTTTGACTTTGAATCAATTGTCTTCTTCAGTACGTTTTAAAAGAGTGCACATCTAGACACCCATCCAGTTTTGTGGTCTGTGACACTGAGTGGTGCCTTAGGGACTGAGTAAGAATCCCAGAGAAAGTATGGATGTTTGTAAATGTATAGTGCCTAGTCATCTCGTGAGGTGGGTGGCCTTTAAACACCCCCAGGGTGTTCTTCCTTTAAATTTGTCTGGTACCCAGCCAAATCGTACTGTCACCTGCATAGTACTAAAAGCTACGTCTATGGCGAGAGACCATGTAAGCTCTCGGGTGTGAGAAACATTTGATCTACACCAGGAGTTATGGTCTAGGAAGCAAATTTCTATGAAAGCGGATGCAGCCTCGTCAAATATATGTTGACGGCAAATTTGTATGTCCCAATGGTGACTGAACTGGCTGTGCTACCCTTCTCATTTTCTATTTTAAAAGGGTTATTTTCCTACAGTACAGCTTTCTTTTCCAAAATATTTCTGTCAGTCCATGTACTCCGTAGGGTTGCATTCGTTTGCGTTTTACTCAGATATTTCTTCAATCAAGCACTTACAGATTTTTGTACAAAACATCTGCTTCCTTCGCAAACAACATAGATGATTGACACACAATTGACATGAAATTCCATCTCGCAAAAAAAGGAGGGCAATAGTCACTGGCGTTCTGAGGTATCAAAAATCCTTCGGAGCCCGTTTTTAGATATGAGAGTCCTGTTAGTAGGTTGTAATTGCACATGTTGGAGTCCCTGTAGCTTGGAGCCCAGTATAATTGATACGGTGGTAGCTACGCCCCTGGCAACAGTTGCCACGTTCGCGAACTTGTGACCCGCGTTGTCGAGTCGTGCTTTCGACACGTGGTACGAAAGAAAGTGCGTGATGGAAGTTACATTTGTCGTGGCCCAAAGTTCTTATTTTGACATGGTGGGGGAGATTCGGCCAGGTGTCGTTCTCGTCACTTGACCATGGTTTGGAATTAAGAGGTCCGCTTCCAATAGCTCTCATGCTGCTTCAGAGTCCGACGTAAATTCAATTCAAATTAAATCAAGTCCACAAACAAACAAAAAAATTTCCTCGGGGCGTGTTTGCTATATTTTTGCATTCAAAATCCTAGTGAGTGGAATGGTTACTAATGTATTACCTTTGAAATGATACTCTCTCTTTTTTCGTACATTGAATTTTGTAATCATATTGAATCATCACAATTGTCGCCTTGATTCTTAAATACCGTAAAATCCGACGTATAACGCGCACTTTTAACACGAAAAATAAGATCGAAATTTATGTTTGCGCGTTATACGCCGTGTATAAAAATGATAGCTTCAAAAAAAAAATAAATAAATGTGTTCGTAAGAAAAAATTGAACTTTACAAAGATCAGAATACTATTTATTTAAAAGAAATGTCATACATTATGAACTTAAAGAATTATTTTTCTAGAAATATACTATTTTTTTTTTTAATAATCCTTGGATAATACCTCAAACAAATGGCTTCAAAACATAATAGCATCGCCAATGTACATTGCAGGTTCCTTCTTTAAAAAAAAAGTGGAAGGGAGCGTGCGTTATGCGGTGAATATACTTCAAAATTAAAAAATGCAGCTTGAAAGTATAGGTGCGCGTTATTCGCCGTATTTTAAGGTGAATACGTTACTTAAATAGATGAAGTTTCCCATTTATCTAGATTACTTTCTTGAAGGTGTTCGGGTTTCATTTTCCACCAGTATATTTTATTTTTCTGAAACAACGAAAATACCTAGTTGAAAAAGAACCTATCCTTTAATCGTACTGTTTCTGATTTTAATTTTCATTCTAAGCTTATTTAGATTTGGATGGATTAAGAAATGTGTGGCATTTTTTTCCCTCAATGTTAACATTTAAATTATAAAAAAAGTGTATATGCAGAAATTTTTTAAATTTTATTTTGTATAAATACAAGCATTTTTATTTTTGTTTTATTCTTCGATAAATGATACGTTTTGGTAAATTCAAAGTCTTTTGCTTATTTACTTTTTAAATAATTGAATTTCTCTAATAATCATTTCAAACAGTATAAAATAATAAGTTAAAGATTACAATTGAGAAAAGAAAAAAGAATTCAAAGGAATGAACCATAAAAACTATCTACCAACCGACACTGATTAATAGTTTCGAACTATCGCTAGCTAATATGGAATTATTTATCCGGACGTGATATATTAAATAATAGAGTTAAAGAATTGGAAGTTAAGTTTGAGAGAAGTCTAGACTAAAGGAAACCAATTTATCGCAAAAAACGAAATAAATTTATTCGAAAGATTCCAGACAAAAATCAGCGACGACGGTGAGCACTCTTTGTAAAAATAGAAGGCACTGTGTGTGTAGAAAAAATAAAACCTTTTAATACTCCTTGCAGGTAAATAAAAAAAATAAGCAAATGTTTTTAAAAAACCAAATCTGAAATATTTTTCATCCTCAAGGTATCATATTGCACTTCATATACCAAAAAATAGCTTTATGTTTGAGACTGTTTCATAACAGTTAATCCTATAAAAATTACTTTCAAGGTAAATTTATTTTTTGGAAATGATTTTTAATATTACATTCCCTTGTCTTTATTGTTCTTAATTCGAAATTAAATTTGATATTCCATAGGAATAGAACAAGTGGAATCTTTCACTCAAGGAACTTCGTTGTCCAAAATAAGTTTCAATACTAAGAGAATGTGACGCAGAATCCAAAAATAAAAAATCAAGTGTCAAAAATTTTAAAGAATTTCTTTCATATTTTGCAATATAAGAAACTAAAATGCAAAAAATGATTTAAAAATATTTGAAATAAATATTTTATTTGTTTATCGATAGTGGGCGTCAACCCCCATCCCCCTTCTTCTCTTCTGAGTCTTGTAATTTGTGCAACCTATAAAAGCAATTTATTCAATGAATAGAGAAAGAGAGATTTCGTGGTGTGAACATAGCAACAGCTTTTTTTCTTTAAATTTGTTTTTCCTTTTTTCCCTTTTAATTGTGTCCATTTTGTCAAGTATTTTGTGAGTAGCATCGTTTTTCTCATTTTCAAACATCTTAAACATATTCATTTTTAGAGAAGCGTATGTACCTTAAATGTTTGAATAAAACGAATGTTTTCATTTTTTAGAGCATTTGAAAAGAATGCGCTGGAAAAATCGAGGAATTATTCTAGTTCCACATTACCTTGAAGGTACTTTCTGTCTTCGGAAGCTCCTAATTTCGTAAAAAATTATTTTCAATAAGAAGAGCAGGCGAAGAAAAAATCATTTAAAATCGAAATAAGTAATGAATATTTTGAAGCTCCCTGTGAATCGAAATTATTTCTATCAAATCAAAATAGCATTAGTTTTTTTTAAAAAAAAAATGTTTACACACACACAAATCACTCAATTCAATAGAATATTTATTATATTTTTATTCATTTATATATATTTACCTTTTAAAAACTATTATTAGTGTTGGTATATTTTATGTGAAACTCAAAATGACTCATTTTTTCCCAGGAAAGGTAAGACATTTACTACGTTTTATTTAGTGATGCCATTTCTATAAACGCATCCATATATAAATGTACCTTTTTGTTTTCTGAGGACAAACGAGAAAAAATTATCTTACTCTTAACATCACGGTTAATACGAGGCGCATCCAGAAAGTAATTTTCCCTATTTAAAATAAAATAAGAACTTATACTTTCAGGAATATATTTATTGACGACAATGCAGCAATGTTTCAGCTATTTTTCAACATGACCACCACCAGAACTGAGACACTTGTATCGGGGGATCAACTTTTGTATCCCTCTGTTGTAGAACTCTGCCGCCTGTGAATGGAACCAGCATGTGACAGACGTTTTCAGCTCTTCGTCGTTGCCAAAACGCTCAGCGTTTGCTGTTTCCCCACGTGGAAGGAAGTCAAGGAGCAGAATGTCCAAAAAAAAAAAAACGTCTCTTTCCGTGACCGGAGATCCACCAATGCATTGACTGTTGATTGGTTTCTGGGATGAAGTGAGAAATCCAAGTCTCATCGCCCGTGACGCGATCCTGTGGAGGAATTCGTCGCCGTCATCGTGATACCGTTGCAGAAATGTCAGTACTGCTTGCTCCTAAGAGTTGAATTTTGTGTTCGGGGGTCAGGTTTTTCGGCACCCACCTAGCACACAATTTTTTGAACAACAGGTGCTTAGTGACAACAAGGATCGCGATATCTGCGGAAAATAATAGCTCCGTTATCATGAAGCTCACGCGCTACCGCACAAACTCAACAAGATCATCATTGAGGAGGCGCTCTTCATAGTGGACACTTTGACGACTTTCGGAAAATTGCCTACACCAGCGACGCACCATCTGCTTACTCATGATGTTCGGCCCATAGACCTGACACAACTAACGATGAATTTCGATTGGCGCAATACTTTGCGCATTCATGAACTGTATCACCTACCGAACCTCACAGGTGGTGGGAGAAGGAATAAGAGTTTTCATTTCGGACCAATGCTACCACGCTACTGGCACGAGGCGGGACCTGTCAGGCTGGCGTATGATTGATACGTCATAGATCTGTAATGCATGCGCAAGTGACACGGCTAATTACGTTTATTTTAAAGGGAAAACATCGGGAAACTTACTTTCTGGATGCGATTCGTACTTTAGGAGGTTTGTTTTAGTTATTTGCTATTAAGGTACTATCCCTCAATTAGACTGGGTGTTCAAAGAAAGCATGACTACACTTTCAAATATTTAATTTCAAATAAACGAGCAAAGATATTCCTTTACGATCTTTTATGTTCCGTAAAGAAGACATTAAGGTATCCGTTTACGTTTTCGGAACCGTGATTTTAAAAAAGCGCATAAATGGATAATTTTCATAATATTTTGTGTCACTTAGATTAGACTACATGTATAAAATTGTTTTAAGAACATTTTGAGAAAAAAAAATATTTGAATACAATATTTTGGCAAAAAATTAACTTAGAATAATATTTTTTATAAATGTTTTACTTTTGTGAAAAATGCTTCTATTATAATAATAGTTTGCCTGTATATAGCTCAGACATTTACAGAGGCTCAACTATGATTTTTGAAAAATTCACATTATTTTCAGAGTTACAACCAATTGAAATATATAATTATAGGCGTTTTTTTCTTAAAATTGCTCCCCTCTGTTGTCGTAAAATATGGATAAACCCACTTCTAAGTTATATATTTCAAAAATTCTAGTTGAGCCTCTGTAGAAAGGTCTGAGCTATATACAGGCAAAATATTATTATAATAGAAGCATTTTTCACAAAAGGAGAGCACTAAGTTTCGAATAAAACTAAATATCATGAAAATTATCCATTTATGCGCTTTTACAAAATCATGGTTTCGAACGTATTCGGATACCTTAAAGATTTTTTACAATGCTTTATTGCACGGTTACAATGCACGCACTAATAGTTGCTCGGAAACGTTCCAGTCTTTACGAGATTTCTGTCCCATTCTATGAAGCATTGCAGGATCAACATCTTGAATGTCAGCTTCAATTCGAATTTTTAATTCATCAGAGTTACGAATTCGAGATAGGGCTGCGGTAGCCCAGTGGTGAAGGTATCGGTTAAGGGTAAGCATATCATTTCAAGCCCAGTACCACTAAAGACACGCCGTGTAGGGGAGCGATGTACGCTAAATCTGTCGAGAGCTCAAACGTCCTCCGGTTGGTGTGGTGTGGTATTTCGGAGAGGGGGTGTCAGCTCAGGTGTCCTCCTCGTATTTTGACCATGGTTCAAAAGCCCTCGTGTAGCTGAACAGTGCGACGTTAATATTTACTCACTCATTACGAATTCGAGATGGGCAAACAATGTTTTTCATGTACCCTTACAAGAAGAATTTCAAAGGTGATAAGGCTTCATATCCAGGTGATCGGTATTGCACTTCCATTTACTGTCCGCGGAACTGTTTCTCACACTTTCAAACTCCATTTACTCCCATTGACACTTTACATGTGTTGCAGATTTAAATTCGTTAAACTATTCCACAACTTGCACTTTCTCTTCAGGTGAAGAGATTTTGAAAAAAGAATATTGCATAACGAGGGCTCTGCGCCCTCTAGTTTGCATTTCATTAGTAGAAAAACCTTCATATTTTCTTTACGGAACTTAAAATATTTGTTTATCTTAATTTAATTTTTGGAAGTGTAGCCATACATTTTGGACACCTTATATATTTACCATATTATTTTTCTTTTGTAACTTATTTTTAGCGTACCAAGTAAACTAAAATTTGATAATTTTGTTAACCTGAAAAGTTTGTTTACCTTGAAGGAAAAAAACGGAAACTTTGTGATTAACAGGGCTTGTAGATTTGTTTCGCCATAGGAATGGGGCGCCCCGCCCCCCCTATTAGATAATCTTGAGCCAAAAATGGCATCGTACAATTAGAAACCCTTAACCATAAAAAGGATGAGGAATGCAGACAATTTGCTTCTGAAGTAATGTATTAGAGTCAAGATGTGATACTATTTTTACCACACTTATAGGCTTTCTGCTAAGAATGATAAAATAGGGAGGGAATCCAAATATTCCTTAATAATAGTCGCCGTATTCTGAAGTGTATGCAAAATTTTAATCAGAGTTAAGATATGATGTCTTGCATTTGCAACAGGTAACTCTCACAACACGACATATGCCCTTCACAATGTCTTATTTATAAAAAAAAATATTTCAATAAACCTTCTTTAGGAAAAAAACAGTTGGATATTTTAATACATTTTCTCTTTATCGCTTACAGAATTAAGTTGTATAAAAAAAGGGAATAACATTATACATGTATAAAAAAAAGGGTGAAGGACAAAACAAAGTCTTATCTGCCTTTTATCCATTCTAAAAATAAATGTGTATATTCTAAAGATCAAAAAGATGGGAGATATTTATATAAAGAGCTCATCATTTTAAACAGATAAACCGAGGCAATCACGTGATTCAAGACAAGAGCAAATAATTTTGCTGTACCGTTTTCGCCTTTCATTTCATGATACAAAAAAAGGGCCTCCGTTTTTTCTGAATGCATTCGAACATATTTTAAAAATTCTGTAGCCACAAGATCTTGGAAGATTTTTTCGAATTTTATATAATTAATAACTTCTCATCGCTTTATTGGCGACGGATCACGTCCATTGAAATCGGGGTCAAGGGACGATAACGACACCTGACATTCATTGTTTTGGAATTTAAAATAAAAAAATAAGATGAAAACATTTGCTACGACCCATTCAAAAATGTTTTAAGAATGATCTGTAATAAATTCTTGGGGATTGAAACCACAGCAATTTTCTATCGTACGGCAGAAAAAAATACTTTTTAACAAAATAGTTTGGAAGTAAATGTGTGTGTGTGAAAGACACTAGATTACTTTACCTTATTTTAGGAGTTATCACGTAACAAACACATTTGTCTAGTAGAACGTAATTTAAATTTAAAACACATTTTTTATGCTGTTCGGGGGGATTAAATGTCGCTCAGGGCACATTATTGATGACAGCAGTTAAAGTACGAGCAAACAGAAGCTTGCTTACTGTTATTTCTAATTTTATTGTATTATTATTGAAAACAACTTGGGAAACAAAGGGTTATGATTGCATTCGGCTTCACCAAAAAGGTACCCATATTTTAAAATTAGAGTCTCAAAAAAAGAAAATAATTTTCCAAAATTTGTTTTTTAAAAAAAATTGGTTTTTTTTTATAAATATAAACTACACATAATTGAATGATATGATTTACACATGGAATTACAAATAAAACATAAAAGCTTCATAATTTAAATAACAAGTTTAGAGGGCCGTGGGTAGCCTGGTGGTTAGAGCATCGGACTCCAGACCGGAAGGCCTGGGTTTGATGCCTAATGCCAATAAATACCTTCCGAGTACACACGGAGTATGTACTCGTTAAATCAGAGGGTCCGAAATTCTTGTGGGTTGAATCACGAGTGCAGGGGACTGTAGAATATTTCCCTTCCCTCCAGTTCCATGGCAAAATTGTGGAGGTGGAGATAGGTGGTGTCGCCATCTATCGTCCCTTCGGGGAATTTCGCCGAGCTAATTTGTACTGTCACCTGTATGGTGCTCAAGGTCTAGGCCAACGACAGGCGTACTTCTAGCCCCTTGCCACGATGAATTTCGTGGGCCTCGTTCTGACTACGTCAGACAGGTAGCATTAGCCACAACATAATAACAACACAAGTTTTGAAGTTTAATTTTTAAAAAAAAGTAGAACATAAAAAGAAAACATGAAATTTGTGTTTTAAACGTTCATTGAGCTCTACCTAATTTTAGCATTCAGAGAATGCGTGTTTAGGGACGTCAATCTATAACGCAAAGGCTATTGGTAAAGGATCTTGTCTTTTCGATTCATGTTCAAGTGTCGAGGACGACATCTGAGCTGGCACCCCATTTTCCAAACTTCATAATGCCAGTGTAAGGACTTCGAGCCACAACGTATTTAAAGGCATGACACCAAAGCTTCAGGGACACAACGGCTACGAGTTTGTGTTAATTTTAACATCAATATTTTTTTTTCTTTGTACTCGTTCATTGTTTGGTAAAAAAAATCCCCAGAATTTTTATGAAAAAACACATACAAAATAAATGTAGTTTTTTTAAGAACAAATAAGAGATATCCTTCCAATCTTTAATCAATTGATATTAATTGCAAGGCCATTATTTTTTAGGTATATTGTAACACTATCAAAGTGAAAGGGTTATGTGGTAGCACGTGAATCAAAAGCCATATTAATAGTCTATTAATGTACAGGTTTTTCTGGTAAAGTGAATTTTTTAATTTCTTTTTAATTCAAGAGCTCATTGGGTAAGGCTACAATAAAAACATTTACTTGGAAAGAAAGGAGGAGGGGGGAGCGTCTATCAGAGCTAAAGACAATAGTTATTTCACCCTCGAAAACTGTTTCCCAAAAAAATGCACTGATTTTCGGATTTATTATTTTTACATTAGTTGTTCTAAATTTATCGAATGTTATATTTGTTTTAGATTTGCCCTGAACACACACACACACACATATATATTAACAATCAGTGCAAATTGAATAATCAGAAATAAAGACAAATTGAAATAATTTAGATTCGTTGACTTATTTGTCTTAAGAAATTTAAAAAATGTAAAACAGAATTTTTTTCATAAAATTATAATTACATATGTAATTAAATCTATGCATTGAGAGACACAGACATAAAAAAATATTATTTTACTTTGATTCATAAGAAAAAGGTTTAAATAGTTTTTCAATTTATCAATTTATAAAAAGAATGTGTGTGTGTGTTATATTTAAATCTCTATTTCACTCATTCAATGTTTCAATTCTCGAGGGAAAAGTAAGACAAGTGTTCATCAATGGGAGATGTTTCAAGAGTTTCAAATCAATGTCTTCTAATGCAATAATTTTCTGCTCGATATATATTTTACCCAAAGATGTTTCTAACCGATACCTTTTCTGGTATCTTACTGCAACCTCTTTGGAAAAGAATTCCAAAAATTTATAGTTGATATCATGTTTTTTTTTTTTTTTTTTTTTTTTTTGACATCGTTTTGCATATTTTATCTCGAGGCTAAGGAAAATTGCAAGCCCTGTTTGGATTTCTTATCGAATGTATCTATTTTGGACTCTAAATCTGAAAAAAAATGGGGAAGGTTACAAAAATGTACTTACATATCTGAATAGACAGTCTGGTCTTTTCTAGAATGCTAACAATTCCCTTTTCTCTGAACAAATTTATTTTCATAGATAGGAAAAAGAAATAGAAAAATCTTACGAGACTTTGAAAGTTAATTCCAGAGCTTTTTCTGTTTTTCCTTTTCTTGTAAAACTTTCTAAACGTGGGCAATATCAAAATATTTTGATCCTATTCCTCATTTGTTCGTCGCTGAAAAACAACTAATTTTAAAATATATTGAATCAGCGTTGCTTTTTTGTACGAGACATAATCCGGGGATTTTCTTTGAAATCCCTTTTAAAGCGCCCATTTTCTGCACCATAGGAATCTTTAATGTTCTTTCTCCTCATGGTTTTCTCCAAGCGCCTTTTGCATAGTTTTTTGCCTTCTCTTTTTTTTTCTTATTTTCATCTTTCCTTTTTCTGCTTTTTTTATGTTCGGCTTTTTTGACATGTTCTCAAGGTTTTTTCCAATTCTATACTTTTGCCATCTATCAAGAATTTGTATTTTAAATTTCACATGGAAATTACATTTTTTTAAATTTCAGATTTTTAAAGTAAGCATACGTAATGTTATTTATAACATGATTTCTGAAAAAAAAAAAGATTTTTTATATTCATTTAATTTTAACAGGACGAGCAGTGCATTAAGAGGAATTAAGTCTCGTGAAGAATGATCTTATTTCAGAAATGTACCTATCCATTCTTAACTGCTTTCAAAACAATCGTCCCTTCAGGGGGTTCACCTTATTTAGGTGAGTACGGGTGTCACAATCCCGAGGTGCCCTAGGGATCCTTTCCTTTTCCCAAGGGGTTTACTGTCTTTAGTAAACACGGGTGTCATGACCGAGGGGTACAATAGGGATCCTTCTCTATTTTCGACCCTCTTTCTTGTAATTCAGTTTCCTCTTTACTTCCTCTCCCGTCTAGACCACAGACAAATGATTTCAAATGAACGTAGGTACAATTATTGATTAGCGTTTTCTTTAATGGAAACAATTTTGAAATATATTATTTATTGTTACTAACACAGTTTCGTTTTCATTTTGTAGTGCGTTGATTTGGTTTTACATTTTGATATTTAATTTAATTTTCTCTAATTTCGATATTCGTATTGTGTTTTACTAACACCGTTGGTTTCCCAACCGACATGTTTGCCGTGTGCGGCATCCCGTAAGGAGGAAAATGGTGTCCTGGGGATACCTTTTGCGTTCCCTTTGGCCCACGCTTCACTGTAGATGGGAGGCAGGAGTGAGCCCGCTCCTGTCAATAGGCTGGTGATACCTCTCTTCGGTGTCCCCGAAGAGACATTGCTGTAGGGTTAGTCCTGTAGAGAGATAAGGGGTGTCGGGTTTATCCGTTGGATCCGCGCCCTGATGCTGTAGGGCTATATCCTGGGTGTACTCCAGGTAAGCGCCATGCCTGGTGTTTGCCAGATGACCGGCACACTGCCTCCCTTGTTGGACTCCGTGGTGGAGGCACGCCAGGATGAAGTTGAGTCCGCGCCTATGGATCCAAATATGCTGTGCCCGGGTAAGGGCCTTGTTTTACCTAAACTTAATGTCGATGATACTGCTACACATGTAAGATATTTATTATAATTTCCTTTCCAAACAATGCCATGTCTACGAAATCACTATTTGCTATACATAAAGCTCTGAAAGGAATAGGTGGAAAACAGAAATCCTTGAAAAGATTGCGACCCGGTGATCTACTTGTTGAAACCAGTTCTGCTATACAAACAAAATCTCTCTTGCTTGCTAAAACATTTCTCGATTCACCCGTGAAAATAAATCCACATAAAACTCTTAATACATCCCACGGTGTCATTTCTGAACCTGACCTATTGTACACCTCTGAAGCAGAAATCCTCGAAGGATTCTCTGAACAAGGTGTTATTCAGGTCAGAAGAATAACAATAATAAAAGATTCAACAGTTATTCCGACAAAGCATTTAATATTAAATTAATCCCCCTAAATTGCCCACAACAATTATATATAAAGCCGGATACTTTAATTGTAAGATTCGCCCATACATTCCGAATCCTCTGCGCTGCTTTAAGTGCCAGAGGTTCGGACATTCGCAAAGCTCCTACCGAGGCCAACTAACATTCTCTAGGTGTGCAACTGTTGGGCATTCTTCTACAGATTGCAGTCTAGAACCGAAATGAATTAACTGTTCACAGCCTCATTCCGTCGATTCCAAACTTTACCCAACATGGAAAACTGAAAAACAAATTCAAGAAATTAAAACTAATAGAAATATAACTTACTTAGAAGCCCGAAAGTTAATAGTCCCACTTATAACACAAACATACCCCCAGGCTGCTAAATCTTCAACAATATCCGTTTCTACTCAAACAGATGAAAATATCACAAAAATAAAATGTCCACCATTAAAATTACTTCAACATTTTTCACTTCCGAAACCAAACATATCTCCATCTATTCCTTAAGTTTCCGAATCTTCAGCTCAAGCATATCTCTTGACATCCACATCACCAATGGCAGCTATAATATCAAAGTCTCAACCAGTTATTCCTATACCCAACAACGTCCCTTCCACACCCAATATTTCCCCTTTCCCATCCAACTCCGGTGTTCAACCACCATCTGCATCTACTTCAATACAGGATGCTAAGCAAAAAGCAAAAACCCGAGCAAAGAAAAGGAAAAAAAGAGGTGTTTACAAAAATGAATGATGCAATATAACAGAAATAAAGATGGCACAGCACAAATCGCAAACAAGTACACCTGAACAGGATTCCTCAGACGAGTACTTGATTGAGTAAGACCCGTATGAATACGACGCGGATGAATCCGTCAAGAAACATAATATTGGAGAATATTTCCATGTAAAAAAAACCTCAACCTGTTATAAAAACGTAAAGAAGTAATTCTATTACTTTACACCGTTACTTTTATAAAAAAATAATATATATATATGTGGGAATCCAACCGAAATCTTCCAAAAGGTGGAAACTTTAGATAGCGGGGTTTTATGGCGTGGTGTCTAGGGG
Organism: Trichonephila inaurata madagascariensis; assembly: GCA_019973955.1. Lineage (NCBI taxonomy): Eukaryota > Metazoa > Arthropoda > Arachnida > Araneae > Nephilidae > Trichonephila > Trichonephila inaurata. The sequence goes on from BMAV01019239.1 coordinate 2,020,108, forward strand.
TTTTTAGGGTGTATTAGTTAATTTTGAAATAAAATAGACATAATTTAAGAAAGAAACTGGTTGAAAACTAAATAATTTATTATGAATTATAGGGGAGTATTTACATGGGGAATATTTCAAAAGAATAGGAAAGTTAGATAAGCATATTTCGGAAGAATAGGAAAGTTAGATCACATTATTTTAAGGGAGGCAATTGAGATTAAATAGAACTCATTATGGTGCTATTAAGACTTACCGCCTGGCGCGTACGAACGGCGCTGACGCGCGAAATAAGACGTTTCTCTGACGAGTGTTAGTGGGCCTCTGCCGAAAAAGGTCGATGTCGACGTTTTAAAAGGGACGCTAGATGGCGTTGATGTGGAATACTGTTTTGATTAGAATTGCCGACCTCGGTAAAGGATATGATCTAACCTTTTACAAATGGGATATCCTACATAAATATATATATATATATATATCGCTTTTAAACCATTGTCTAGTTCTTACCATTTTTTTATTTAACATATTACATTAACTATCGTGTTACAATTGATCTGTTTTAAACTTGTTTGAATTGGTGGGATATCCCCCACCAAAAATTAAATGTTTTTTTAACTTATGAAAATAAAATTCATATTTTATGATATTTTAACTTATACTATTGCTACCGTGTTTTAAATATTATATAACGTTTTTAATTTTTTTTAACGATTGTTTGGCGCAGTATAGCCAGAATTGGCTCTTCTGCCAAAAAACCCCTAACTCACTCACTCACTTCAGAACACGTCAATCATTTGAACGAAGTCTCAGATGAGACTAGGTGTACAAAACAACCAATGTTATTTTTAATCAATGTCGTTTAATTCATTTTGACTTCCAAAATCTTGATTCATAAGAAAAAAAATCGTATTAAATATAGAACAAGGCTCGTGTGATATTTCGAAACATTAAAATTCATTTAGATCTTTATTAGTTTTAAGTTTGTAATAAATGTATTTCGGATTAAGTTTAAGATGATTTCAAAGAAAGAAATTGCATTGTACAATAATTGTTTCCATTAACAAACTTATTCAAAGAATAATCATAAGTTTTGTTGATTAAAATGGATTTTACCTTGCAGAGAGAAAGGATAATTTTTTTTTTTGTCTCTCGCTAAGTATTCTTTATATATGAATACGGAATTCTTGAAAACTAAACTCGTCCTGATAATCCATTCCTTTTCTATTCTGAAAAAAAGAAAAGGTTAGCTATCAACTCTTTCGAAACATTTTTGACAAAAGAACCAAGTAGACTCCTTTTTATTGCTTTTGACTGAAATTGTGTGAACATACAATAAATACTTTTTTATATTAGTATACAGTAGCTTCGCATAATTTTTTTTGCTTACAGAAATCACACACACACAACTCTGTGACACAAAGTCTTAAATTTAAGTATAGCACAAATTATGTTTTGATGAATTTGCTTTCATTCCTTCAAATAGATTTTAACATTTTTCTGATTTTTTACATTGTTATTTAGAAATATGTTACTTTAAGAAACTACGGATCATTAATATATTCAAGTTTTTTTTTTTTAATAAGTTTTTTTTGTTGTCTTTTGTGTTCGTGAGAATACTTGTAATTTCCTTATATAATTTTTTATATATACTATTTTAGTTACAAATATTTCACATAACACGGTGAAAATGTATAATTTTAAATCAATACATTGTGAACTGTAGCATGTCGTTTTCATTATTAAACCTACACACAATTCTACTATTTTCATCATGCATGTTAACTTTGAGTTATTGTTGTAGAAACTAATTCAACTCTACTTTTTAAAAAGATAAAGGGAATTTAGAGGTGAAACTTAGATTTGTATTTAGGGAGATAATACAAATTTTCATCGTTATAATGAGCTGGGAAATCAGAAAATAAAACTTCTTGCATTGCTTTGGTATAATTAAAAATATTAGATGCTGAATGGGAAGAGAGTTGACAGAATATTTTTTTTTTCTAAATTAATTCTCAATACTCCATATCTGTAACTACTTGGAAAATGCTTATATTCATAAATTTCTATTTTGAACTGTGTTCATCGAATACGGCTCCTGTATTGTATTTGGGTGTGTCTGAAAAAATTTTACTCATGTCTCAAAAAGAGAGCTATGAAAGCTAATTTTTTGTAAAATAATTAAAGTCCAATAAAAAATGCGGTGAGTGATAATTAAAATGAGAAAGCTTATATAAGAATATAAGAATGTTATTATGAATAAATACACTGCACAAAACAATTAAAAGATATTGAAAATCTTACATAAAATAACGGTGTGAACGCAATTTCTTTTTACAGAAAATGGAAGAAGAGATCTCAAATGCTAATTTTTCTCATTTTCAAACTTAGGAGTATGTAAATTTGGAGTTTGACGTCAAATAGGATGTGCTTTAGAGGCTGCGAATTGAACTTGGCTCACAACTGAATGAAAGACAGAGCACAAAAGTGAATGATCGAACTTCAGTAAGTGCGTTGTTTCGAAGAGTGCTTCATGCTTCGGTTAAATGACTTCGAAGTGTTGTTGGTTGAGGGGAGCAAACACGAGACGAAGCAGCAGAAGTCACTGGAGTTTTACAAAATGGATCTGGAAATGTTTTTTTGGACACTGCAGATGATGACCGAAGACCAAAGCAATGCCGCAGACGTGCAACAACGTTTAATGAAGATCGATATTTAACGCAAACGGTTCAAACACACTGAAATATGAATGCCACTCTTCAACAACACCTTCGCTCGGCTCCTGGCACCACAGTTTCGACACAAACTTTCCAAAATCCTCTCCACGAAGTACATCTTCACGCTCGCTGACTAATGTTACGTTAACACCGTTGCGTTCGCAGGGAATGGGTAACAGTGTTTGTGAACTTGAGGAGAAATAAATGGCGTAATATTCTTTTCTTTGGCGAGTCTCATTTTTCTGTAGGGGTATGTTCATCTGGAGAGAATGCGGCACCAGAAATAATCCTGCGTTTGTGCACGGGAATGTCAGATTGTGTGGTGGGGCAATGATGATCTGTGCAGGCATCTCTATTGATAGGCGCACCGGTCTCCTATATAGGGATGAGATCCACAGAACTATTGTATAATCCCGTACGCGGCAACAATTAGAGATGACTTCATGTTAATGGACGACAATCGCATGCCACTTTGTGCTAATTTGGTGGATGATCTCTTTTTCGAGAAAGGAATCGTACGAATGAAATGATCAACATATTTTCCAGACATGAATCGAATAGAGCATGTTTGGAACATTATGCGCACACGAGTTGCTAGTCTCCTACCCCCCTCCCTCCAAAAAAACACTCTCCAGGAATTGGAAAGGACTCATCTGGAGGAGGGAGACAGAATACTCTATTTCCTCATTAATAGACTCATTGACTTCCAGGAAGGTCAGAAAGTCTTCAACGTTGCTGACCGTCCTCTCTCTGGAAAGCCATACTCCTTACTAAAAATGATTTTCTTTTAAGGAAACACACACCTCATTCCCTTGAAAGTTTGTTTTTTCGCATAGGTGCAAATTGTATTTTTTTCCCTTTCGTAACCAAAGGCTCATTTAAAGGGGTTTTTTTTATTAAACCTGTGATTTTTTTCCCTTAAATAGCCAACCACGTCTGTCGATCTTGTATCAATCATCTAAATTATTCCCCAGCTACAAAATTGACCCATAACATCAATATCCTTTAATTGTTTTGAATAGTGCTTATTCGTTATACTTTGTACATAAACAAATATAATAACTTTATAAACTTTTGATTGTTTGAAATTTCAGTTGAATCATTTAATTGTTACTTTTTATCTTATTTCAAATCATATTAAATGTTTTCGGTTGTATTAATAAATATATCTAGAAATATTAATTTCTTTCTTGATACCGCAATTTGAACAATTTTAACTTGTTTCGAGTAAGCCGTTTAATATAAAAGCTATGCAAAACTCTGAATTGGTAAATTTAAGGCAGTACCAATATTCATTAAATGTTCTACCCAATCAAAATGCAAATAATGTTTTATTGCTTCATTCTAGTTACCTTCTCCGGTCATAGATTTTTAAATAAGCTCAGAATTTATGGCGTCGTGTTCCCCTGGTGATTTTGTTTCCTTTTTCCTCGGGGAAAGAAGAAAAAGCTCTGGACTGCTTTTGATAAAAACGAAAGACGTGCTTCCGGGATCTCTTATAGCGATCTTTCTTGTTTCTCGTTTTTTTACTCTTTTATTAAATTTCGTTCAAACATTTTCTTTCTTTTTGGCATTAACAAAGCTTTGTTTCGGTCATAAACATGCATTTTTTGTAAATTTTTTATCTTTTATAGCAGTTTGTGTATTGTGGCAACTAATTCTATAAGCCAAATGCAATCTTCCTACAAAAGTACAAGCCTGTGATAACATTTCCATAAAAAAAGTTGCATTTCACATAAAACATTTTATATTTTTTTAGCTTATAGAATATTTTGAGATTGGAATTATTCATGTCATGTTTCTTACCCCTGAGTTTAAATCATGTAAGAGATTTTAAATGTTCCACTCACAAAATTATAATATTTCTAATGTCAAGAGAAAGTATAGGTACTTAATTAAAATTTACTTTTTTTCAATAAATGTCATCTCCTTCTCTCTAACATCGAGTGCCAAAGAAGTAAACAAAAGTGTTTGTGTTTATTTTTTCCATTTAATTTCAAACGCTTGAATGAACCCTGATCGTTTCACAATTTTTTTATAGTTAAAAGCTGCTTTTTTTCTAATTACAAGTATATCAAAAATATTATCGAATTCAGAAGGTGCTTGAAGTTTTCTTTTAGAATTGGTTCTATTTTACAAACATCCCTTATTACAATTTCCCGCTTCTCTTTTTCCAAGAACTTCCACGTGGAGGGATTGACGAACTTCTGCAGAACTCTTTTCTTATGGATTAAGTATTTTTTGGAAGCAATAGATTTAAAACAGAAAAACAAAAACGTTCAAATTACTTTTAAGTCTTAAAAAGGTTAAAGGTAAACATGGATTACATTGCGTAGGTTCTGACTTTTAATGAATTTGACATTTTTTGTACTCAAAACTAAAGAAAACTGAATTTTGTGGGTTTTAGAACTCCTAAAATTGAAAAAAAAAGAAAATAGAAAAACTTTTTAGAGCCATCACGAGGCGTTTACTATTTCATTGTTTAATAAAAAAAACAAGAGGAATTCTAATCACTGTTAAAGGTAACCATGCATCTAAATTTGTTGAATATAAGCCATATTCATATTAAAAAAGTTCTTAAGGTATCCGACTACGTTTGGAGCCGTGATTTTGCACAAAAGAGTGTAAATGGATAATATTTATGATATTTAGTGTCACTTAGATTAGAAAATGTATATAAAATTGTTTTAAGAATAGTATTACATTAAAAAATTATTTAAGTACAATATTTTGAGAAAAAATGAACATAGAATGACCCATTTTCAAAATATTCTCCTTTTGTGAAAATTGCTTCTATTATAATAATATTTTGCCTGTATATAGCTCAGACCTCTGTACAGAGGCTCAACTATGCATTTTGAAAAATTCACATTATTTTCAGAGTTTCAACCCATTGAAATATATATATATATATATATATAATTATCGGCATTTTTTTCTTAAAATTTCTCCCTTCTGTTGCCGTAAAACATGGATAAACCCACACTTCTAAGTTATATATTTCAAACATTCTAGTTGAGCCTCTGTACAGAGGTCTGAGCTACATACAGGCAAAATATTATTATAATAGAAGCATTTTTCACAAAAGGAAAATATTTTTGAAAATGGGTCATTCTATGTTCATTTTTTGTCCAAATATTGCACTTAAATATAATTTTATATTGTAATATTATTCTTAAAACAATTTTATATACATTTGCTAATCTAAGTGACACTAAATATCCTAAATATTATCCATTTATACGCTTTTGCAAAATCATGGTTCCGAACGTAGTCGGATAACTTAAACTGCGTAAACTACATCTTAGAAAAATTTCATTATCTCCAAATCCTTTTTTTCATGCTGTCACATCATTTGAATAAATACTTTTTTATTCCATGTAACTCAAATGAGTTAAGTTCTGTGGAATAGGATACAAAGAACATTTGATAGTACGGCATCGAATATTAACTTCATAATTCTACGCGTACTTACACTTTTAGAGAATAGTTTGATAGATTTATTTTAAGACTGAGAAGTTTTCTGTGTTATACGTTTCAATACTTTTTTCAGAATCTCCTATACCATGGTGAGTGAGTGAGTGAATATTAACGTCGCACTCTTCAACTACACGAGGGCTTTTGGCAAACACGGTGAAGTGGTGAGAACGACACCTGAGCTGGCAACCTCTCTCCTAACTACCGCACCCCACCAACGGGAGGACGTTTCAGCTCTCGACAGATTTAACGTGCCTCGCTGCTCTACACGGCGGGTATTTAGTTGTACTGAGCTCGAACTCGTGACAAGCCATCCCCGATACGATACCTTGACAACTAGGCTACCGCGGTCCCCCTATAGCATGGTAGATAGATCCTAAAATAACCGTAAAATATGAGATCATGTTACACGAAAATGACAATGAATACAAAATGGAAGGATGCGTCCAAATTTTTTTTTAATTTAAGTATTTTTTTGGAATAACAATTCTTATTAAGAATGTAAATATATGTAAAACAAAAAAATCCATCCTCACATTTCACATTTAAGCTCATTTTATTACATTTATTCATCATTGCTCAATATAGTAAACAGACAGTTTTTTTCATCGAACGGTAACATCCCTTTCTGAGCTCATTAGAAGTTTTGTATATACTTTGAAAAATTCGTCAAACTTTTATCCGTTTGTTGCCCCTTACAAGTTCGTAATAAACCTCGTCGAAACTCCCATCTGAATATATTCGTTTTCTTTCAACACAAAAATCTTCAGTCCAGAGAACTCATTCAAGACATTTAGCTAAGGTACTTCCCATAACTGTTTTGGAATGAAATTAGTAATTTCACAATTTTTATCGGAGCTATAGTGGCTCGACGGACATTTTCTGAAGTCCTCCTTGCTAATTTCTCTTGAACATTTTTTTCTCCCAACAATACATTTTAGACTCCCTCAGTAGCCACGTCTACAAAAACCATCACTTGTGATTGATTTAGCAATTTCTAATGATCCCGCAATCTTATTTTCTAGAGTTTTCTAACGTCCAACGTGTTTTTATAGTGATTTTCTTTAGTTCGCTTTCGTTCCTTTTTTTAAAATTTCTTGCATTGATTGAATGGATTGTGTGCAAGTTTTTTCATGGACAGGAGCGTGTTGGGCGCATCTTATGTCTTTCGACTTTTCTTATTCTTTCAATCAACCTTCCTTTCCTACATTGATGCAATTGATCTCACAACTCAAATGTATTACGTATTACTTGATCGTGATTGAAATTTAGGATTTCCCTTCCCAAAGTGTACCAGTTTTTTTTTTAGTACAATGTTAATAAGCAATCATCAAATTGATTTGTGCTATTCAGAATCTCTCCCCACCCCCACATACTTGTGCCCGAAATTCCTGTTCCCAAATGAGTAAAAAATAAAGTTTTATACTTTACATCATTTTCTTTCTATAAATGTGGGTGGCAGCTGTAACTTTGTGGATACGTCACGAACTCGTGATCAGCATGCCGGGGGCTCGAGTCCTGGTGCCATTAAAGGTCCACCGTGCAGAGGGGGTTGATGCTCGCTAAATCTGTCGAGATCCAAGTCCTTCCGTTGGTTTGGTGTGGAAGTTAGGAGAGGGGGTGACAGGTCAGGTGTCGTCCTCGTCACTTGACCGAGGCTCACAGTAACGTGGACCGTTACTAATAACCTTCGTGTTGCTTTTCGGCGTGATGTTCACACAACTCACTCCCACTCCATCCATGAATGGGCTTTTCCCTGTACGAAAAGTGAATTCGAGGAGACGAGGGAGGGGCTCCAGAGACAGGGAACGAAAGACGAAAACGGAAATTTCTTTGGTAATTTGCATCGTGTAATGCTAGTCTCTTCTTTATATTTTTAGTTGTGTGTATCCTTTTTAACTTATTTTATTGGATATAGTCATTCTAAGATATTCTAGGCTTATTTATAATAAGTTTATATCAGTAGCGAGTTTCTATAGCAATCAAGTGCGAAGTCAAAGGATCCATTTTCAAGCAATATTTTAATAATTAATAAAATCATCATTGATTGATTAAATTTCCATCCTGCCTTGCCTCAGAATAGTCTTCCAAGAATACTTTTATTTCGCAACCATTTAAAAGGTATCTGACTACTTGCAACAACTTTTTTTTTGGAAAAAATGGAGATATGAAGATTTTTTTTTTGTGATTTTTAGATTTATTTAGTATATTTTAAGAGAAAAATTCTAAAATTGAAAAGAGAAAAAAAAAATGTATTATTATTAAAATGTGGGGAAAAAATGGTGAAAATGTACAAAAAATTACATAAACGGGGCCCGCTCTGTACAAACATTTTATGGACAAATTCTTAATTTTTCAATTTTGATGTGTTACTTTATTATTCATGTTTGAAATGATTTTCAGGTTAACAGATATTTTAATTTTTACAAAAACTAGAGCATTTTAACAGTGATTATATTCACACAAAGGACTGTAAATTTTGAAATAAAGCAGTGATTGATATATCTGAAGGTCAAAAAACTTCTACTGTTATATCGAACATACACAAAAAATTTTAGCAAATTATTTTCAAAACTTTTTGAGCCATCGCTATCCCCGTTTCAGCTTTAAAAAAAAAAAAACTCACTTCGAGTAAAAAGCATTTGAGAAAGTTTGGCATCTTGTGTAAAGTTATGGCATGTGCTTTTACTAAAACACTTGTAGTCTTTGTTCTAGTGAATGGAAAATAAAAAAAACTTGATATTTTTATTAAGCTTATAAGATGGCCTATAAAGTAAAACCACAAAAAAAAATTCTCAATTTTGGAAAAAAATTATGATTTTAGGGTAATCGGATTTAAGACAAACACCATCGACTCATAAATAGCCCTTGTTCCATTCCAAATTGATTTCTTCGCACTCTGAAGTAAACCGAAGGCTTTTTGCAACGGACCTCATCATTTTGAACTGTGGTTAAGTGACGAGGATGACATCACAGCTTGCAATACCCTCATTTAACTCCCCTCTCTCCTATCAGAGCCTTGAGAAATTTCACACGCATCAGTACCTCTACAAGTATACCAGGGCTCGAAATCACGAATAGGCCCCACCGGCCACGAGTGCGGAACCATGGCACCTCGGCCTCCTAAGTGTGTGCAATGCTTTTCAGAAAAGGGAGCTTCCAATAAAGTAAAACTAGCTTTTAGAGCTTCCGGATTTAATATGTGCATATCGGGGTCTTGTTGAAATATGCGTTCGTAAATTTCAGACTTCTCTAATTGAATAGGAAGTTAGAGAGAGGGTGTTTAGCACTAATTCATTCAAACTTCTCCAAACGGAATGACTTGTTGATCGAGAAATGTGCGTTAAGATTACTCGGCGAGGAATTTTGTAGATTAATAACCATCTTAATAAATGCAGCAGGAGAAAGATATTATATCGGCACGAATTTTCCCGGTTAAATATTGCCCAGTAAACTTCTTGGATATGTATTAGCCATTATGATCTCTTGGTTTGTAAATATTTCGCAGTTTGACTTAATATTTAGTCCAGTGGAGCTCTAAGCAATGAATAATTTCTGTTCGAGAGTCTAGATTAGATAGTTTTTGAATCAAGCCGTAACGGTTCAAATGAAATCAAGAGTCCAATTTGAGATTGGAAATCTATCAGTCGAGGGATTGGAGAGTTACTTGTCTTTTCAAAAAGGATAGGAGTCTTATATTTAATTATGTATTCCGCAACACACATTTGCCCGTATTAAGAACCCAAGTCTTTCACAATATTTAATTCAGCACATTCGGAAGGTATACATATCAATATTTTTTTTTTCTAATACGTTTAATCCAAATTGATTTGTTGGAAAATTAGTTCTTTGTGATAATATCTGAATCTGATTAAAGTAAACTGGTAGTCAAATTTTTTTAAATCTGTTTCGGCATTTTCTGAGTTAACTTTTTTTTGTTGAATCAGAATTATTTTCATTTGTTTCCTGTTAAGTAAAGCTTTTTAGGGATTATCTCATTTACATAAGTCCGGAATTTACAACTCCCAAGTGATCTTCTATATCCCTTTCCCTTTGGAATCAACACTATTTATTAAACACAGGTGCCTCGCCGCTAGATGTCCCAGTGATGTTTTTTTTTTTTTTTTTTTTACCGTTTTTGACCCTCCTCTTCCTTGTCAATCAATACTTGTTTTTATCTTCCCATCTTGACACACAAAAATTGCTTTTATAATAAATGTTTACACTATATGCTGGCTATACTGGTAAAGCAAGGGACATTGCTACTGCGTTGACAAAAGGACAAACAACCGATGTGTTTACATGCCTTGAACGATTACAATATATTCAGTGAATTTAAGCCATATATACGGACAATAATGTGATTGAATACATCAGTATTTGGCTCTTTTTTTATAGGCTTAAACTCTTTTAGACATTTTAAAAAGTTCTTTTTGTTTGGCAGTGTTTTTTAAGACCATTAAACGTTTACAGACCACGAAGTCTTTAATTTATAATCTAAAATTTTTACACAATGTGTTTAAAATAAAGCTAAACTTTTTTTCGTCTTTTGGTTATTTCACATCATTATTTTCTATCAGTTTTCAAAAGGCATCCTGAGCCAACTGTCTTTTACACCCTAATTCTCTTTTTATATGGTAAAATTGTAAGATATCGAGTGATATGGAAGGAGATATTTAAGCCAAATATCGAAAAGAAGTTTAATACAATCTCTTTTTGAAAAAAAATCCCTCCAACTTTTCGAAGATGGTACCTGTGCACAAAAGACTCTGAAATCAGGAAAGGAGCCATTGAATGAGATAATATTTCTTAGAGGGATGAAAAAGGAACTCTATGGGAACTAAAAATATATTCAGTTCCCTCTCTTATTTGAAATCTAATAGAAGTCTTCCTTTTTGTGGTTGCAAGACGAGTTTCTCACGCTGCTTCTACAGAGCGAACCAATCAAATCGATGGAAAAGTGCGCTGGAAGTTTCCCCATTAGAACTTCTATCGGTTCCAACATCAAGCCATAAAGATAGTTTTGTTCCTCATATATTAAATATAATACATTTTTAAAAGTCTTTTGGCTTGCCTTGATATAGTAAGAGAGATTTTCTCTGGAATTATCGCTCTTCACGGACAAAAACTCCAATGTCCAGCATTAAAATAAGTTACTGTGACTTTAATGTGCATATTCAGTTACTATATCGCTTCTTAAAAATAGAACCGCTGCGCAGAGGGGCTGAAGTACGTTAAATCTGACGAGGATCAAAGTTTTCATGTTGCTAAGATGTGGAATTTGGAGAGAGTGCCGTGACAATTCTCATTTCATTCTCATCACTTGATTGCAATTCAGATTTACGAGATAAGTCACCAATAGCCCACGTGTTTTTTTAATGCGAAATAACGAAGCAATCAGTCGACTAACTACTAAAACATTTTATTAAGAAGAGTCGGAATACTGACAATGTGTTAAATTGAGAATTTTTATGTACCTTTTACTGAGAAACTGTTAAATGTATAGACTTCAAATTTCGTCTGTATATTAAATAGACTTCTATGTTTGTACTGAAGTGAGACTTTTACATTTAAACTTCAAATTTTGTTTGTATATTATAAATAGACTTTTATATTTATACTGAAGTGATATTTTTCAAATATACTGACTATATTTATACTGAGCATCACTATGAATATTTTTAAATTGTCATCTTTTGTTACGATATCTGGTCTCTAGCCAAATATTCTGATAATATCTAAAAACCCTCACTTCAGTACACACAATTGCATATCAATAATTTGTAATAAAAATTGCAGATGTATTTATTCAGTATATTCTGTGAGAAAAAGGTGCACGCAGTTTTAAAAACATCATTTTGAGAAAATTGAAATTTTATTATAAAATGTCACTTCATCACAAAAACTATGAATGACAATCTGTACTTGCCCTATTTTCTTTAAACATTGGCTTCTCAATTAGTTTTAATACTTTTTTGTTTTTTATTTTACTTAAATTGCCCAGAAAATACATACATAGCATTTTTTCAATTTCTGTCTACCGAGATATTTTGTAGTATGTACATCATTTTCCTCAAATTCTGTATCAAACTTTGTAGAACTTTCAGCTTTGATTCATTATCCACATGAAACTTGACTATAAAACATCATAAATATAATATAAATATGTATCAATATGGCTTTGGTATGCATTTGGAAATACACGATTATACGATATTTTGAAAGGTTTTTAGGGTTTTGTATGTTCACATGCAAACAGAATTTTCAAAAGTATCATAATTCAAAACTATCTCTAAACTGAACAAATGATTTCTAAGACAGCCAAAAGAAAACTATTTTTATGTTCTTAAACATGATTTTTTTTTACGTATGTAACAAGCCTCTTGCAATGACAATTATACAGTTGAGGTATGTTTATGTACTTTTTATTGAGAAACTTTTAAATACTAAAGCTTAAAAATTTGTCTGTACAATAAATAGATATTTATATTTATACTGAAGTGATATTTTTCAAATATATTGTTTAGTTTTTTCAAAAAAAAAAAAAAAAAAAAATACCTTTTCTGAACATCAATATAAATTCATTGAACATTGTCTTTTTAAGTTACTATATTTACTTTATAGCAAATATTTTGGTAATATCGCAAAAAGCTAACTTCAATACATATAATTCAAAATCAGTAATGTTCAGTAAAAATTGCAGGTTGCCGCAGCGGTATTGCCCGGACAATAATGTTCTGGCAGTGCTGTTGAGGCAACAATATTTGCTCTTGACACAGGCGGCGTTAAAACGAGCTGGAAAAGTGCTGGGGGAACAGATGCTGGTAAAGCTATTGGAATTGGAGAGACTGTTGGAGTTAGATCGTGTCTCTGCATTGATATCGCTCTCTGTCTATTCTCGCAATTCCAGAGTCTCTTTTTAGGTGAAATACGTCTCGCCCATGAAAGTGACGCGTGATGTGTAGTCACTTCTGTTTGGACGTATTTGGTGGAACCCTTCTTCTATTGGTCCAAGTCCCCTTCGCGCGGTGTACTTTGAAACAGGTGGCTGGCGTGGGAATTGCGTCGGCTAGATCAAGGAAGGTCAGAGGTTGACTTCAATTAGGACATCAGCGCCGGGGTGTCTACTCTGGGACACTTTCCCACGAGAAACCACTTGACCGTTGAAACGTCACTCGTCTTTGGTGAATACCGCCGCAAGGTGTATTCATACGGTAGATTCTGAGAAAAGGATACTTAAAGTTTTTTAAACATTTGTGAAAATTGCAACTTTAGTATAAAGTGACACTTCCTCACAAAAATTATGAATTAAAACCAATATTTGCCCTATTTTTTAAATATTAGTGTTTTCTAATTTTTTTTTTTGAGACTTTTTCTTTCATTTTTTACTTAGATTGTCCAGAAAATTCATATATAGGTTTTTTTTTTTCCTTTTTCACGTATCTATCATTTGATAATTTACATGATTTTCTTCAAACTCTGTATTAATTTTTAAGAAATTTTTTACTTGGATGCATTACATTAATAAAAGTTGACCATAATGCATCCTAAATACCATGTAAAAATTTATTAATATGTGAAATTATTGATTTGTGTGTGGGAATATGTGATTATACATTTCGAAAGATTTCATTGTGGATTTGTATGTTAACATTCCGTTTCCTTAAGTATCAGAATTGAAAAGTTTCTCTCTATATTAGACAAGTGATTTCTAAAATAGCCCCAAGAAGACTGTTTTCTGTTTTGTGTTTTTAAATCTGAAATTTATTTATTTTTATGTATGTAACAAAGCTTCTTGCAATGACAATGGCAATATGTCTTCTGTAACTTTTTCTCAGAAAGTATTAAACAAGATTTTGTCTATATTTTAAATAAATTTTGTCTGTATATTAATAAAAATTTATCTTTATACATAAGTAAAATCTTTTTTAAAAAATTGTTCAGTTTTTTTTTTCTCAAAAGATTAATTTTTTTTTAAATATTTATTTGACTTATTTTTATGCATGTAACAAATTTCTTGCAATAACAACTAACATTGCGTTTGATTTGCCTTTTTCTCAGAAACTATTAAACATAAAGACTCAAAGTTTTGTCTGTATACTAATTAGACATTTATATTCATACTGAAGCTAATTTTTTTTAAATGTATCAATTAGTTTTTTCAAAAACAAACTTTTACTGAAAATTTTAACTTTTTTGTTACGATATCTGCTTTCTAGATAAATGTTTTAAGAATATTTCAAGAATGTCACTTCAGTATATATAATTATATGTAAAGTACGTAGAGTATACATGCATACATTAAATTTACACACAATTTTAAAAACAAATTTTAGAAAAGAGTAATTTTTACACAAAATCTTACCTCATCGAAAAAAAAGAGAGAAAAAAGGCACTTTTATTTATTATGCAAGTTAATGAAGGTTGAGAGATTCTTGGTTCCCCTTCAATTGCCATGGATATGAAATTCCTTTTACTATTATTTTGAGGAAAAGTCTGGGCTGTACACATTCGAAGGTATTACCTGTCCAGTATCTATGTTGGTGGCAGTTCTATGTTCTATCTATGTTCAAAGACATTTAATCTGATTACACCATGTCTCGCCTACAAGCGAAACTTTTTATTAGTTTCATTTACGCAAATAGTGCTTCCTCACATTATGAATTGGAAGGGAATCCTTACAAACAAGTTTTGCAGTATTTTAAACAATAAGCATCTTCTAAGCGAAAGGATAAAATTTCGAAGGAAAGACCTTTTTCAATACATCACAAAACATTCGACCTCGTATTAAATTTTGCATCATTAAAAGAACAATATTTTCATAAAATTTACAAACATTGCTCCAAAAGTAGGAAAACAAACCAACAGTTAAACTTGCAGTTATTATAAAGTTAATCGACATATGTGTTAATTGTGTATGAATAAATAAAAAAGTAGAGGCTGGAAACTGCTTCCCAGGTTTAAAAGGTCAATGTTTATGCTTTTACATGTCAAAGGGGCCTTGGCACATCAGCTGATTATTTTTTAAATGTCTTTTTGACATATTTGCCATTTTGTGTAAAAGAGGAATGTAATATCACTGAAAAGGTCCTGATTTGGAGATTTTAGAAGCATCAAACTCAAAATTGATATTTTCAAGATGCTTAGCCTACTGACTTACCTTAATTCATCCAATAAATACGTTTTTTTACTGATTATTATCACATAGGAATACAAAACATTTAATTTATAACAGTTGATAAATTTTTTCAAGACGCTTGAATTAGAAAGGGGGGAAAATGTAAAGGAATATTTAATCGGTGAACTAAATATTGAATGTATAAAAAATTACGAATGTGTGTCTTACTAAAGAGTGTCGTCAAGAACCTCCAATGAAAATTCGCACATTATTTTTCAATTCCTACTACTATAAGTTCAGTCCCCGGCCCCCCCCCCTCTCTCTCTCTCTCTCTCTCTCTCTCTCTATATTTATTTATATATTTATACATCTTTTTCAAATTTTTAATCGTTAATAAAATACTATATTCATTCATTCAAGTTCAAATACATTTTTTCAAATTTGTAGTGAATGACACTTGATGTTAATACAGTTTTTCAAATAATAATTCATTAACTAAATTTAAAAAATGAATAAATAATAGTCCAACAGCATGTAAAGAAAACAAAATCATTCGTTGTGACCCTGTACTGCAATGGATAGAGCGTTGGCTTTTTTATCCAAATGTCATGTGTTCAATTCCCATCTGGGATGGCCTAGTTTCTGAGAATATGATTTCTTTTTAACCACACAAGTTCATTAGTGTAATTTAATTTAACAAACAAACAAACAAAAAATAGTCCAACACCCTATATAGAAAGGAAAATTGAAAATTGCTAGGAAAATCGCTTTATATTTTGTCAATTAAAAATGTGATACTATCATATGTTTATACATATTTATATTAATTGTAACTATTTAATAAAAAGTAATTAAATAAAATTTTTCTTTGTTGACCTATAGGAATTGACTTAATTTTTTTTAATATTTCGTATCTATTTGAGACTCTAGGTAGACTCCTTGTGTGCCGACAAGTATAACACAAGGCTTACAAACGTAAGTCAATACTCAATCAATTGTGGTAGGAAGTTTCAAGTAGAGCGACACACGCCCAAATAGAAATCGAAAGGGAAAAGAAACAAGAATGGAAGCAAATACAACAGATACAGAACAAAATACAAGATTGCTTACATGCACAAATGGAGGCATTCAGTAATTAAAGTTATACAATGCGGGAAGGTTTGAAAACATGTGTGATCATAATAAGATTTTCAAAATACAAATAAATAAATTATACATATACTCTCTCAAGTATATTAACACACACACATATATATATATGCAAATACACACATATGCATACACGCACAGTAAATATTAGCAAGTACAAAAAAAAAATTATAATCTAAATAATACGGGAAAAAATGCTATTAATGTACCCACAAAACGATGCAAGAGAAGATTTGCTCTGAACAAAGACAGAGAAAGGAGGAGGCCACGCTGCGAGAAAATTGTATCCATTGTCTTTTTTTCATGTGGGGATGGGCCATTTCCACCTTGATTTTCAGTCATAATCCTACAATTCTTTATTACAAACAACACAGAACAGAAGTACAGGGATGGAATTATTTTCGAATATACTGCGCGAATTTATCCTAGGATAGGAAAAAAAAATTATATTCGAGTGAATGAGAATTAGAGAAGGAGGGGTTTTCCATTACTTCTGGGTAATGTGCTGAAGTACGTCCTCGACACTAAATGCAACTAATTGAGAATCTCAAAACCAGATTAAGTGTAATTCCAAATCCAATTTGGCTTTGGATGACACTTTTTCTGATACGAATAGGGTCACGTAACATTCTGGAAATAATGAATGGGGGGAACTTTCTCTTTCCAAAACCCTGTATCATTTTTTACCCACTCTTTCCGTTCCAAATGAGCCACGTTCTTGGGTCCAAATGGAATTGTGGTACGTGCGCGCATACTTCCGAAGTCTCTCAACAAGGACTCGCCACGGTCAGTTATCCATCAACGAAGAGAAATCTCCCGGAAATGCCATTCAGGGGGTCAGAATCTAAAATATTTATGCCTTTGTAATGCTATTGCTCTGTAGATTTCGTAGTTAAGCAAATATGTTTTAAAAAATGTAATTAAAAAAAACTGATTAAAAGTATTTTTTTCTGAAGAAATATTTGACATCATACTTTTTAAATTTTCTTTTGATAAAAATGGTCTTCTCTTTTTTCTGAATAAGAAACATTTCAAACCAAGAATTTATTTTTTTGAATTCCGGGAAAGGGACAGTCCTCCCTACTCAATAATCTTAAAGTATTTTAATTCAATTAGTTGATAAGTAATTTAATTGCTTAACAAATATTTTAAAGTTCCAAATTGTCTTTTTTTTACAAAGACAATAGTTGCTTACACCCCTCTTTAAGTGTTTTCAAGGCTCAATAATCCAGTATTCTTATTTATGATTTTTTATAAAGAATGTTCAAAGCATGAAATCGTGCCTCTATGAAAACATTTGCGGAAACTAAAGTTTTGCTGCAAAGATTTGGAAATCGTTCCATATTTGATTTTGAATATTTAACATTCATTAATAAGAGCAAGGAAAAAAAAGAGATTCCCAAAAGAGGGGTGAAGGGGAAGTAGTCGTATTGTTAATTTTTGCTTACATCATCCAATCAGAGCATTGAATTGCTTAGAATAGAATGAAGCACATCGAAAAGATTATTACAAAAAAAGGGTTTTCTCTGTATCATTGTACTTTTCCTCAGTCGATATTTTTTGTCGATATTTTTGATATTTTTAATTCTGACAAACCACTAAGATGATGAAACAGATGGGTTGTTCATTAACTCTGCTAAAATTAAGGTACATTTTGTTATTTTGATTCACGGTCAAATGAATACAACACCTGAGCTGTCTCCAAACTTGCATACCCATGCTACTGTGAGGACGGACTTCGAGGCTTTAATTTCTATCCTATCCTTATCACGTTCTATCTCTAGTGGCATCAGGACGACTAGTGGCTATGACTCGACAGAAATGGCGTCTGCCACGAGTACGCTATTGCAGTAAAAGGGAATACTGTTACCAGATACAAACCGTCTGTTGCTAGTATCACTGTCTAAACTAACTTCAATCTCTTTTTTTTTAAAAATTAGTAACTTTATTTTTTTATCTGATAGAACTATAAACTCCTATTTCATAAAACATTCTACCATGATTCTCTCATACACTCCTTTGTCGTCATTGTCTTACCCATCACTCATTCTGTTGAGGATACAATTGCATTACATCGATGTTGAAACAGCGACATCTATTTCTTAAACTCCATCATTCTCTTACAAAGCTTACTCTTGCCTTTTTTGTTGCAGTTTCCTAAAACATTTGGAATGTGTCGTGAAATCACTATAACTAGATACGTAAACCTTCATTTCGTTCTTTAAGTTGTACATAGCTACGGGAGTCAAGTGGTTAGGGTTCCAAACTCGTGGTCAAAGTGTCGGGGGTTCGAGTCCTGACACTACTGAAAATCCCACGTAGAAGGGGTTGATGCGCGTTAAGTCTGTCGAGACTCCATGGGGTCCCACTGGATATAAAAACAGCCGCGGTAGTCTAGTGATCGTGAATTCGTGGCTAGCGTTGTGTGTGTGCGTTTCTATCAAATAGTGCAGTGCTTCTCAAATATTCAATACTTGCGACCCAATATTCAATCATTATTTTCATCGCACTTCCTCCATACAATTACAATGAATTGAACTCGATAATACGATACTTTGAAGCTAAAGCTAGAACACGACTATAACCTCTTAAGTGCCTCAGGCGTATATAGACGTCACGCTCAGCCAGTGAGTAAATTTCCCTGTACGTATATATATGTCTTTCTGAAATACGATCTTTTCTGTTCACTGCTATCCATAAAATTATTCCGAAATCTTTTAAATGCAATAAAATGAACTTCATGGTGCTTGTGAAGGATTCACTTATTTCTTCCCTGTCTCCTTCCCCCAATACACCATTTACGTTTACACACGTGCAAAGCGGTGGCATTGGGGAGCGAATCGCGTAATCTTTAATCGGCATTTAAGGGATTCATTATAAACCGTACAAATTATCAAGATAATGCTTGCATATAATTTTATAAATGAAAAGCCCTTGGGGCAACTGGTAATTATTAAACTTATTCCTAACTTGTTAAATAAATTATAAAATACATTGTGTGTGCAGACTGATACATTTATACGAGTAAATGTTTTTTTATTATGCCTGAACGAATTTTGTTTGTTTGCTTCCATTAAATAAATAATTTTTTAAATAACCTTTTGTTTTCGACTTTTCAATAGGCCCACGTCCCCTTCCTAGGGAAGCGCGTCCCGCACAGTTTAAGAAGCGCTGGAAGAGCGGATTCAAGGTGGGCTCACTTTTAATCTGCTGAAGCCGCAAGAGTACTTGGAGAAGTGCGGGGTGGAAAGTTAGAGAAGAGCTTAGATGCTGTCTTCGTCTCTTGACCGTGGCTCAACATTAGAAGATCCTTCAGAAGGTGACTTTAATAAATAATCAAGCAACTGAGAGATAGCGACCACACAAACAGTTTATGGAAAGGTTTTTAGATAAATTACTTGTAAATTTCGTGTTTCATAATAGTCGCAATTCCTTGATTTAAAAAGAAGACATACTACTTTCCGTGCATAAATTCACAAAGAGAGAGAGAGAGAGAGAGAAAAAAAACTCTGTCAAAATGAAAAGGAAGGGGGGGGGATTCGGGATTCTGAATCCACAACTCGCGGGCTAACATGTTACTTAAGGTCTGGAGGAGCGGTTCAACAATCGTGAAAAAAACTGGCTAGGATAATGAGCAATCAGAAATTTTTTCATTCTAATTCAACACTACGGAACTGTGTCGATCTGCAAGTCAAGTTTGATTCTGCCAAAGTACTTACTCTTTTATATTAAATATCATATTAGTGAATTTAATGCAATGATGGACACCCTTAAGGCACACTTGGGTTACTGGATGATTGCAAAAGGTTAGGTGGCGGTAGATCTTCTTATGGCATTTTTATTCATTATTATTTTTTTAATAGTTATATTTATTGTTTCCAGAAGTTAATAGAAACATTATAATCATCTTCACTAAACATTAAACTCAGTGACGCAATTCCCCAACAGAGCCAAGACCTACTGTGTTCTTATCAGCTTTCGTGATCTTGGACGCTGAGATGCATGAGCAGGTGTTCCGGTTAGGGAATCAGTTTCACGCGAAACCCCCAGTATTTAGTTCCCAAGCAAACTTGATAATCATTTATCGACCTACGAGGGATGAAAGACTGAGACGACCTTAACCACCCCGGGGTTTGAACCCTGGACCTGTGGAGTGGAAGCGTTACCACTCATTCACTGGGCTTAAATCCTCTTCACTACTGATTTCTTTTCCTTTCTTTTTTTTCACCTTTAAAAATAATCGTTTTTTTTTTACCTGTTTCCCTATTTTTTTCAGCATTTCTTGAAATTCGTGACATGTATTTCTATTCATTAAATTTAGAAAGAATTACTTTTTAGATTAAAGTATCAACTTCCATTTTAAAAATTTATCAGGGTTTTGTTTTCACCAGTTGTTTCAAAAGTATGTAACATTATATTCTGTCCTTTGAGCGGCCATTGAATGATGGGTGGTCTGTGAAATACTTAAAGTGTATTTTAAGGAAAAATACATTTAAATGATTTAACAAGTCTTCACACTAAAGCATGTTATTCCCCCGGCTTACAGCAAAATGCAGTATAACATGTTATACACACATCAATTTCTAACAACTCATTGAGTGCTTCAGTTTATATATATATTTATAATTTTTATCCGGGAACTTCAACAAACATCATATTGTCAAATAATATTAAATATTACAAATAATTTCAATTGCCATATATTCCAGCGTAATACGCGCCATCAGCGTATATAACACTCACCTATACTTTCAAGCTGCATTTTTTTAGGGAGGGGGGGATATCTCACAACGTGTAAGCTATAAAAAAAGAAAAAGCCATCTTTTTAGGTCCGGGGTATAAAGTGCTTCCATAAATTTGGAACTTTTTTTTTTAATACTTATTTTTTCGTTAAAAGTGCGAGTTACAAACCGGAATATATGGTATATATAATATTATAAAGAAATATATATAAATTATAAAATAACTTTACCACTTGGATAATTATTTTCGAGCATTGCTGTACTAAGAGACAGAGTGAAAAAAAATCACATACAAGTAAGACTTCAATTCTATGTACATTTTAAGCAAAGATTTCTTATTGTAGTTACACTTTGTTTGAGATTAAAAAAAAAAAAAAATCCGAGAAATAGCAATTACATAGCATGAATTAAAGATGATAAAACCACAGTCGTCAAAGATATTAAACAAAAAAAAAATAAAGTCCTTTTAATATTCTCAAATTTGTTTGATTATTGGTTTCAGTTGTACAAAGAAAAAATCGTCAAAAAGCTATTTTTACAATGCTTTCTCCCCTTGTCAGTGTCACCCGAACACTATTCGGGCAGCTACTACGTGCTGTAGTGATGCCCGAACTGACTTCGGGCAGGAGAAAAATGAACGTTTCTATTTTGTGAAGCCGAACTGAGTGCGTTTCTACTTAAGGATACTTAATTCACTATTTTCCTAACAGATGGCATTAGTGGTAAGAAGTGATAAGATGTGAGACCCGAGTTAACAGCAAATAGTGGGATATGGGTTTATGTGTAGTACCGTGTTTTGGGACATAACATACCCTAAGCCTGACTGCCGCCAGCCCTAATGTTTTCCGTTACCCCACTGATTATGCTATAAAAGATTTGTAAAATGTATGTATTGAAAATCATATTGTGTGTTGCATTTTTATATTATATTATACTAATTATATTATGATTAGGTTCAAAATTGTTTTTCATTTGCTTATATTGGATAAGATGTGTGTGTAACCATTAATTTTTTATGTCTATGTAAAAATTATATTTCTATAGTAGTTATTACATTTAAAATTTTATTTTTGTAATAAAAAAACATTTTCTGACTTTTATAAAGAGCAAAATTAAACTGTCAAAAAAATTTCCCATTTTTGGTCCATTTTTTTAAAGTATATGTCACAGTTAAAGGGTTAATGCATGCAATTCCTACTATTTTTCACTTTTTGTTATTGGGTAAAGATTGAATCGATAACTAAATATTGTAAACTAGAATATGTACCCTAAGAACTTCTCGATTTGCGATCCTAAGGTTTGACGTTGGGAAATAGGTTAAGTAAAGTTCGACCAAAATAACGAGAGTTTCTTTTTTTAATATCATTAAATAGTTAAAAATTTAAACAGATGTCTCTTTTGACAGAAGACGTCCTTTAAGGCTCTGAGTAGGGTCTACTACATATATTTCTGCAAACTTTTTCCTGTTTTCTTCCCATAAAAGAATTAGGGAAAATAAACATATCATCTGGACAAAAAAACTATATTCGTGATTACTGAAGCTTTAGAATTTGGCATTCACGATTCGTGTAGGGAATATAACAAAGGGGCATGTTTCAACAAACATTGAAGTCTGAATTTGTCCTGGTAATCACTGGGGAGAAATATGAAGGATGTAGAAGTAAAAAATGTATTTTCGACAGTAGCGGAAACTGACCAAATACTTAAAACGCTAAAAAATATCCTAACTACAAAAAGTGTAATCCCTTTCGTAGAAAAGATGTTTTTATTAAATTTAACTATTTTATCACCAATATGAGTAGCAATGGAATCAGTATTTTTTCTTAATATCTCAAGAGTTTTTTTAATGAAACTTATCTTATATAAGTTATATTTAACAAGACGTTGAGAATTATTTAATTTATGAAAAAAAAAATTTACTATCATACTGAATTTGAAAAGGAGTTTCGATAAATAATTACTCAGAAAGAAAATGGCCCGTTAAGAAAATCTTATAACATGAGTAATCGAAATGCCTAAAAATAGTATGTTACAGTGCGCTTTCTTTTCTCGAAATGGTTTTTAAAAATATGCTTTCCATAATATTATTTATTTCCTATTTTTTATGATTTTGGAATAAGAAGAAATATCTATCTATCTTTAAGTGTAAGAAAATTAGGAAAAGGCCCTAAATAAGACGTTTTATCGGTAAATATAATATAGACAGTAAATCAAATTTAGGGGAAACCCCTTTTTTGAAACTCCTAAGGTTCTAAGGTCTCCTAATTCGTAAGAATCTGATACGTAAATACCAAAAAATACCCAAAATACGAAAATTCTTTTTAAAGCTGAATAAAAATTTCTACTTTTATTACATTATTTGAACCTTTTCATCCTAATTTAATTACCTTTCGAATCATGAACATTAATATCGATGTTAAAGGACGAGAATTTCGAAAGTTATCAAAGACGACCCGTCCTTTCAACAAATGAAAATACTGAAAACCTAACTGTAGAAACAGAAAAGTTTCAGAAATCAGTCACAGAGATTTTTCACATTTTAAATTTTTTTCTCCCACATATTATGTTGATATTCCTAAAATAGAATATATCCTTTGTTTATATAAAAAAAATAAAATTGTACAGATTATTATTACTTATACATTGCAAACAAATGTATTACATTGCAAAAATAAGATAATAAATTGTTTTTTTTAAATGAAAAACCATTCGAAATAATATTCCAATCCTTCCTGTTCTAAAGCTCGTCCAGAGGAGAAGAAAAGGGCAAAGTTTGGGATCTCAGCGGATGTGGAGTCTGGCAGCAATAAATACGATGAATGAGTAGAGCCATAAATATCGCCGCGACATGATGGAAACCAATAAACCACTCAGAAATCCAGGTCTTCGTACACCCTTCCTCCCCCAAATGATTTTTCCTCATCCATTAAAAAATTGAGTAGGTACAGAAAAATTTGACCTTCAAATCCATTCCTGTTCATATTTGTTAGTTGAAAAATTACCCTTTTGATTTTATTGAATTTTAACCACAAGGAATTTTTTAAAAATATTTAGGATTGGAAGGGGTTTAAAAGGATGGTAATAATGTAATTGAAAGTATTACAAAAGTTTATATATATATATATATATATATATATATGAATTCAAATTTCTTCCTGCTTTAGCACTGTAGGTTCTAGTACTTCTTCACTGTTATTTTATATTACTATATATATACATGTGTGTATATATATATACATGTGTGTGTGTATATATATATATATATATATGTGTGTGTGTGTGTATGTGTATATATATATATATATATATATATATATACACTGCTGTGGCCACCGTAAATGCAACACCAAGAAAGACAAGAGATAACACAACAAAATTTATTTTAAAGATAACATGTTGACCAAGAATCAAATGATTAAATTTATAGACTTTTGTAAAGTGTGGTTCCTGCCAGAATCAGTAGCCAGAGTAGCCGCCATTGTTGGAGATCATCGCTAATACACGCCTCGGCATTGATTCAAAAAGACTTTGGATGTGTTCTTGGGGTATAGCAGACCAAGCAGCTTCCACACGATGCCAAAGTTGATCTGGTGTGGCAGCTGGGGGTGTAATCAGGGTCAATCATTGAGCAACCATGGACCTCATGATTTCTATCGGCGAAAGATCCGGAGAGCGAACCGGCCAGGGAAGCAATTCAATCTGGTGATTGACAAAGACCCTTTGGACAATGCGTGCCACGTGTGGTCATGCATTATCCTGTTGAAATATGGCTGTGGCCAAGCCCTGAAGGTAAGGAAAAACAACTGGCTCCAACACCGCGGATATGTAGCGCTGGCTGTTTAAAATACTTGCAATGCATACTAGAGGAGTGCGAGAGTGATATCCAATACCGCACTATACCCTAATACCCGGTGCAGGACCAGTGTGGCGCTGCATAACGCAGCTGTTTAGCATCCTTTCTCCACGGTGTCTCCAGACTCCAATCCGACCATCGTGGTGTTGCAGACAGATGCGTGACTCGTCAGTAAAGACAACTTCAATCCATTGTGCCACCCACATCCTTCTTTCATCGCACCATTGGCGGAGGAGACGTCTGAGGTTCTGCGTCAATGGTAGACCAAGCAATAGACGTCTTGTGGACAGACCACTCTGCTGTAAACGGCGTTGAATGGTACGCGCAGACACTGAATGATGCTTTACAGAATCAATGTGCTGTGCTATGGTTCGTGATGTGACTGAGCGACCCGTCACTGCCATGCGCACAATTTGCCTCTCCTTACATGAAGTGGTGCACTGAGGTGGATGCGATCGACCACGTCGGTCCGTCATACCCTCCTGCATCCAACGGTCACATATCCGCATTACAGTTGTTTGGTTTCGTCCAACACGACTACCGATTTCCCTGAAAGATAATCCACAATCTCGGTAGGCCACTATCCTTTCTCTGTCGAACTCGGATACTTGATCAAAAGCTGATCGCTGTTTTCTACGAGACATAACTTATCATTTTTTGAAAAATCCACAAGAAAAACACAATTGCCGAACTTGAAATCGTCGAAATTTCCAAGCCTTAAATAGCGCTTTGAAATGGCGCCACAGGCATGCGTGATGTTTGTCTGCGCTGAAATTCTAATCATTTGCATGCTTCCTTCAGGGTGTTGCATTTACGGTGGCCAGCAGTGTATATATATTTATATATATATTTTGTATTAGGCTTAACTTTTCAACTTGGTTTTTTTCCTATTACGTCGAAAGTTTCTGTTGTACGGGTAAGGTGGATCCATAAAGCATTGCTAACCCTAATTCGCTGGCCTAATTCAGCGACAGCTTTAGAAATCATAATAAGTCTCTAGTTTAGTCCAAAGGCTTTTTTTGTATTCATTTGTTGTGTCTGGTGAATTCCAATTTCTTCCTGCTTTAGCACTGTAGGTTCTAGTACTTCTTCACTTTTATTATATATATATATATAGAGAGAGAGAGAAAGAGAGAGTAACAACGACCAGATTGAATTAAGT
>BMAV01019239.1:2063409-2104355 GCA_019973955.1 Trichonephila inaurata madagascariensis
GGGGAAGGTTCTTAAACAGGTTTCGTTTCATCCCAACCTCACTCTGGCCTCCTCCAGCCAAAAGTAGTGCTCCATGGGCCAGTTCTGAGCCGTGGGTACATTTTAGAGGAAATTTTACTAAACAAAAGCGGTAAGTATACGCAATACTTCTTTGTTATATTTACTTAACTGCAAGCAAATACTGCAACCCATATCATATTACTTACTACATTATTACATTCCATTCCTTCATTCATAGGAATGCATTGTCATCTTTTGCTACAGTCATGCCTATGAGAAAAAGGGGAAGTCTGGGCAGGAAAACAGTCAGGTCAAAAGCAGTAGAACCTACTCGTGCAGCAGAAGCTCCTGACAAAAAAGAGCAATACTACAGGCAGATCAGGTCCCCCACAGTCTTGCGAGAGCAGCCAAAACTCCAGAACAATATCAAGTGCGACTCCAGTCACAACAAGTTCGTCAGAATGCATCCAGAGAAGCTGAAACACCTGAGCAAAGGCAGGAAGATCAGGTCCACCACAGATTTGCCAGAGCAGCTGAAACACCTATTCAGCATGTGGTGCGTCTTCTTGGCTTAAGAAAACAGAGAAATGTTACCATCACTTTGAAATGGAAAGCCTAAATGCATGATGGTTTCATGTACAACCCAAGATATGACTATGAAAGCAACAATCTTCTTTACATTGGCAGAATGTCAAATGTTTGTCTAAAGTCTAGTGCACTTAAGTGGAAAGGAGAAATTCCAGGCATGTGCTGCTCCAGTGGTAAAGTCAAACTGCCACCAATTCTAAAGCCACCAGAACCATAGTGCATTCTGTTGAAGGGTGAAACTGCACAACCAAAGTACTTTGTGAAACATATTAGACTATTCAACAACATGTTTGCCATGAATTCCTTCAAGTCTAATGTTGTCCTGAATAATGGGTGGACACCAACATTCAAGGTCCAAAGCCAAGTGTACCACCATGCTGGACCTCTTCATCCAGCCAATGCTGAAGACAGCAAATATCTCCAGATTTATTTCTTGGGAGAAGATGAGAAAGTGCAAAGATGACTGGATTTTCTTGACAGTCCTGTTTACAGAAACATTGTCCTCAAACTGCAAAGAATGCTGCCCCAGCATAACAGATATGTGAGGTCATTTAAAATGGCTGCTGAGATAATGGATGATAACACTCAAGTGGACTACAGAATCAAAATTTCTGGCAAAGCACCATTAAAGGAACACAAAGGCAGATTCAACGCACCATCTGTTAGTGAAGTGGCCACATGATTTCTGGAGAGCTAGGTGATCGTAGGGACATTTTGCTGCATTCAAGGCATTGCTCACAAATGCCACTTCAAAGGATTCAAGACACTCACAGGTCATATTATTTACTTCAGTACCCTCTGCTATTTGTTAGAGGAGAATATGGCTATGATTTGAACATCAAAGATGTAAACAAGGCCGCCAGCAATGACTACTATGCATATCGCATGATGCAAAGAGTCAACGAATTTAATACACTCATCAGATGCCCACTCTTTTTCCAGCAATACTAAGCAATGCTAAGGTTGAGAATGAGGGATTGCGTTTTATCAGACTCAACCAAATAAAACTTAGAGCTGAGGACTATGGTGTATTATTGGAGACAGAAAGGAATGACAAAAATGTGACTTCTGAAACTTTTGGCAAATTAGAGAGTGGTGCTGCCTTAATCCTTCACTGTTGGGCCTCGTTACATGCATGAATATGCACAGGATGGAATGACCTATGTGCGTCATAGAGGCACACCTGATCTCTTCATTACCTTCACCTGCAACCCAAGCTGGCCAGAAATAACATTTGAATTGTTTCCAGGACAAGTGGCAGCAGATCGTATTGACTTGGTTGCCAGGGTGTTTCAACAAAAAGTTAAGAAAATGATGCATGTGTCATCAAGGATGTCCAAGTGTTTGGAAAAGTAGCCTGTTTCATGTACTCCATTGAGTGGCAAAAGCGAGGACTGCCACACATGCATCTCTTGATTTGGTTGCAGACCAAAATTCGCCCAGACCAAGTAGACAGCATTATAAGTGCAGAAATTCCAGACAAAGAAGAAGATCCCATTCTGTACGAGGTTGTCACAAAAAACATGATTCATGGCCCTTTCTGCAACAAGAATTGAAAGGCACCATGCATTGTTGACAACAAGGGCAGTAAGAGGTTTCCCAGGCAAATGTTGCAAGAGACACAGGCAGGAGATGATGGACATCCCCTGTACCGTCGCCGAAAACCAGGTGATGGTTGCCATGTTGCCCTGGTAAGCACCAGAGTCTGGAATGTTGGAGGATGTTGACAACTCTTGGGTTGTACCCTATTCTCCATTACTCTGCAGAATCTTCAAAGCACAATCGGTCAAAAGCATCAAGTACATTTGCAAGTATGTTACCAAGGGAAGTGATGCAGATATGTTTGCTGTTGCAAATGAAATACCGAACAGGCTTGATGAGGTTACCACTTATCAACAAGGACGATACATTAGTAGCAGTGAGGCAGTGTGGCGCCTTCTCAGCTTTCTTATCCATCTAAGGTATCCAACAGTTGTTCACTTGGCAGCTCATCTTGAAGGAGGCCAAAGAATTTTCTATGAACCAGGACAGACAATGACACATTTGACTGACACTCCACCAAAGACTACATTAATAGCTTTTTTTATCTCGGCAAAACAGAACCTCTTGCAAAAACATTGCTGTATTCTGAAGTGCCTAGACATTTTCGCTGGGATGCCAGTCAAAAGGTCTGGCAAATCCGAAAAAAGGTGTTCCTCTTACAGAGACTTCCTGGTATATGCCATAGACAATGCCTTGGGAAGAATGTACATTGTGCATCCTAACAACAGAGAAGCATTCTACATGCGCCTCCTGTTACACCATGTTCGAGGACCAATATCGTTTGAAGATCTCAAAACTGTTATTGTGAGAGATGAGGATGGTGACATCCTTGAAATTAAGCCATGCAGCACATACACTGAGGCATGCCAAGTACTGAGACTGCTGGAAGATGATTCTCATTGGTACCAGCAATGGAAGAGGCAACTGTGTCTGAATCACAAGCACAACTCCGTAACCTCTTTGCCATTTTGGTTGCCGTATGTGGCTTAAGCAAACCTATCACACTGTGGGAAAATCACAAGAAAGACATGACAGAGGACTTTTTGCACCAGCCAAGAAATAATCCAACAGAAAATATTGAATACTGTGATGCTCTCTTCAACAAAACTCTTCTCATCTTGGAAAATAAAATTCTATCTATAACTGACAACAAGCTAGCACTGTATGATTTGCCAGAACCAGTGCATGATCAGCCTGAATTGACAAGTAAGGATGTCTTGAGGGAAACTAGCTATGATGTTTAAGCACTTCGAGCCTACATGGCAGCAAATGTGCCACGACTTACTCCAGATCAGCAGCAAGTCTTTATAGCCATCACAGGAATGATCGGAAGTGAAAGAGAAGCTTTATCTTTTTGGATGCACCAGATGGCACAGGTAAGACTTTTCTATTCAATTTGCTATTGGCTTTTGTGGGGAAATAGAAAGACATGGCTGTGGCTGTTGCCTCCTCTGGCATAGCAGCAACTCTGCTTGCTGGTGGTCGAATAGCACATTCGGCCTTCAAGTTGCCACTGGACTTGGCCAGATCAGACAATGCCACTTGCAATATTTCCAAGGGCAAAGAACAGGGACATGTTACTATGAGTCACATAAATGCTTTCCATGCTCTTGACAAGATATTACAGGATTTGCGAGGCAGCTCTGCAATAATGGGTGGAGCAACTGTTGAGCTTGCTGGTGATTTTCGACAAACATTTCCCATTGTCACACGTGACACACCAGCAGATCAGATCAATGCCTGAAATATTCTTATCTATGGCCCCATATCGAAAAATTCATAATCCTTAAGGATGATGAAGCAGTACAATACCCCATTGAGTTATTGAATTCTATCCAGACTCCTGATTTGCAAGTCCACAACTTGATTCTGAAAGTTGGTGCTCCAATAATGCTGATCCGAAATATTGATGCACCCAGGTTGTGAAATGACACAAGATTAATTGTGAAAAAGCTGATGCAACAAGTCATTCAAGGCACAGTACTCACAGGGTGTGCTAAGGGTGAAGATGTCTTCATTCCAAGAACACCTATCATTCCCTCAGACAACACCATACAACTTAAGAGAATACAGTTCCCTTTGAAACTGTGCTTTGCCATGACAATCAACAAGTCACCGGGCCAGTCTCTTGGGATTGCTGGTATAGACATGCAAACACCATGCTTTTCTATTGGGCAGTTGTATGTGGCCTGCTCCAGAGTGTAAGAGGACAATATTTTTGTACACACTCCAAATGGAACTGTCAAAAATGTTGTCTATCACATTACTTTAAGATAAATGTAACCATTTATTGCATGCAAATAAACAGTTTTGTACGCTTCTACAGAAAACCTTATTTTAAACCCGGGCAAAGCCACTTACTTGCAGCTTATTGATTGATATTGGTTATTGTTTGCGTGTGTCAATCGATTCCCATATTCTTTATTTGAAATATAAAGGTTCTTTTTTTTAATCAAAAGTTTTTTTAAAATTATTTTTTTGACGATTGTTTTAGCTAGACCACCATCTTGGAATCCATATCACTCGACAACAAGCTCTTCTTAGCGCTAAAGAGCGCTTGGCGTGTAGCACTCCGATATCAAATGAGTTCCGTATCCTAGAAATTTTTATTTATTCATTAGCATCTTTATGTTGATTGCTTAGGAGTCTATGGAGCAGAGTATTTGTATATGATTAGGTAGTTATAAGGCTCTTGAGTTGGCATCTACTTTACCCAATTGTCGCCAATCTGGACAGTGGTAATATTAACAATGTACTGCTATAGCTTGACTTCAATACATCTTATGTTGATAACAAAACACAAAAGTTTATTAGCTGAATAGTAAATAAAGCGCAAGAGCTAAATCAACCTATGGATACCTATAAATTCTTAGCAGTATTTCTTGACTATTTCCCTCTGCATGGCATTATTTGGTCAAAAAAGCTACTGCTATAAAATATTTTTATTTCCTTAAATTAGGGGAAAAAAGATTTTATTGCTTTTATTTCTTCTTTGACAAATTCCATGTTTTCATCATTGTAGAAAAATAGTACAAAATTTGAGCTTAAAGTATAGCAGAAAGAGAAATTGCACTAAATCCCAAATAATTGTAATTAACAGATTGACAATATTTGAAATTAGTACCCTCTATTTACATCAGAAAATGTAGAAAACCCAGTTTGGTGTGCTTTTGTATATGCTACTACGGTATTAACACTGTTTATATCAAGCAACTGTTCGCAGAATTTTTTATTGATGAGGAGTTTCTCTCATATTGGCTCTCTTCTGGATTTCTTTCCAATTCAGTATTGCTAAGTTTTTCAATCACATGGCATCACGGTCTAACTTTGCTTCTGACAATCTATTTCACGTAGTTTTTGGACAGCATATATATATATATATATATATATATATATATATATATATATATATATGAATCGTCAGAGACGTAACGAACACCCCCCACAAACCCCGTGGTATACGGGGGGTCCGGGTTCCCAAGGTGCCCAAAGCTTAATGTTATGTTATGGTTTGGGATTTAAAATCCTTTGTAAGATCAAGTTTGGGGCCCAAAACCTGATTTTGCAGGGGAGCTCTAATATTCTCCGTACATTCCTACTCAATTTACATTGTATATTTATTTTAAGCATATCATATTATCAATATATGATAAATCTTTCAATTATCCCTATAGTTATTTATAATTATACTAGCTGGATAGCCCGGCGTTGCACGTGTTTCTTCAAGTGTACAGCTTTAT
The DNA here is from genome assembly GCA_019973955.1 of Trichonephila inaurata madagascariensis. Taxonomy (NCBI): domain Eukaryota; kingdom Metazoa; phylum Arthropoda; class Arachnida; order Araneae; family Nephilidae; genus Trichonephila; species Trichonephila inaurata. The sequence goes on from BMAV01019239.1 coordinate 2,069,280, forward strand.
GCATTTCCCTTTCAGTGTCAGCACTTCCTAGTGTGTGTGGGATTTCTATATTAATGTCATTAAAATACTCTTTTTCGAAGTTTCTTCCACGCCTTTGTCCTGTCGGGCGGGTCTGTTTTCTCGCCACTTAGCTCGGCGTTGCAAGGGCTTTTTCCGAGGGTACAATTTTATCCCGATGGAAATTTTCCCTTTCTCTCTGGACACCAGTACTTCTGTGTGTGTGTGTTACAGGGCAATGTGAGTGATTTCTATATTTATATCATTTAAATCCCCTTTTCAGAAATTTCTTCTACTTCTTATCTTTGTCAGACAGGATTCTTTTCCCTCCGTTCAGCCCAGAATTGTATGGGTTTTTTCAAGAATAAAACCTTTTTTTTTCACCGAGGGATAAGATATATTTTTTTTTTTTCAAATTTCTATTTTCTATTAAAAATTTATAAAGCTAATCCAGTTTTGTTCTCAAGAAAATAGACAATGTACGAATTTATTATTAAATAAATAATTAAGTAATAAATAATAAAACGCAATATAACTTTAATTCTTAAAAAAATATATTAATTTATATCAATTTTCATTAAATAATGAATCAAAAATTGTGTTCCGTTAGCTATGAAACGACTGCTTTTATCTGGATGTTTGATTTTTCTATTAAATATATGTAACTGTGAAAAAAGAACTACGGAGGGGGAGCCTAAAAATATGCTTACATTCCTTGTATAAAAAAAGATTTAAAAGGAAATAGTACTATTTAATAAAAACAGGGCAGCAATTTCCTATATTTTAAGGTTTCAGTAAATTATTTCTCTTAAAAAAACTATCAGTTGCGATGTATTATTAAAAATGAAGATCGTGTTAATTATTTTATACATAAAACAATGTGTGTGAATACTTTCTTAAAATTCAAACTAATAAATTGAATTTGAAAAATTACAGTAAAATTCATTATTTACATTCATTATAAAAAAAATAACATTCAAAAAGAAAACATCTTTTTCTGACAGAAAAATCTTTTATCTGCTTAGGTGCTCTCTGTTTAAGTGCTTTTTCCGCATGTGCACTATAAGCGCTCAAACTCGTGAGTGCTGAGGTAGCTATCCCATAACTAACTATTACTGGCATTTGGCGATTTTTCTAATTTTTTTCGTTGTATTCTTACGGCTCCCCAAGGCGGAAAAAATACATCTTCCTTAAAAATATTTTTTGTATAAAGAAAGCAGAACTTTCTTTTTAATTACAAAATTCCAAATTTTTTTTTGAAGTTTTACAATAATTTGTTTCAAATTAACTTGGCAGCGTTGGAAAAGGTTAAAAAAAATGTACCAATAAGCTTGAAAAATAGTTTTATCTTTTTTTTAGGAATTTAAATTAGAAAAATTTAAAACATTGTAAAAATTGAGATTTTAATAATATATTTCAAGTTAATCACATGTTAAAATCATTTATTTCTTAGATAAAGTTAATTAATACAGTCAGTAGAGCAACGTCATAAAACTCCATTTTGGCTGAAAACTGATTTTGACGCCATCTTTTGTCATTGTTGTAACAACATGCTTGTAGTAACAATAACAGTGTTACAACAATGCAGACAAATCAAAGTTGGCTCCCAAAACGTAATTAAAACTGGTTTTAATTAATATCTTTTTAGCTAATTGATATATTGGACCGAATTGTGAATCTAAACCATTCTCGAATCCACTTGAACCCACACAAAAAATTTCATCAAAATCGGTCCAGCTGTTTAGGAGGAGTTTATAGTCACATACACACGCACAGAAGATTTATATATATAAAGATTATTTGAAGACATTAATTAAAAATGCTAAAAAGCATGATTTGCTTGCATTTTTGTAGCAATAAAGACCCGGTTTAACCAGTTTGGCTGAAAATCGTTCGAGGCCAGCTGACGTCTTTTTTATAACAATAACGTTGTTACAACAATACTGGTGGATGTTGAGTTGTATATTTTGAATGTTTTTAATTAATATCTTTTTAACTAATTGCTATATCGGACCGATTTGCAATTCTAAACCATTCTCGAATTTACTTGAACATACACAAAAAATTTCATCGAAATCGGTCAAGCCACTTAGAAGAAGTTCAGTCACATACACACACAGAAGATTTTTATATATAAAGATTTATTCATTTGTTTGTTCTGTGTAGCAGAATTACAATTTTTTTAATGGAAAATTGCAACACAGTCTTCTATCAAAATGAATTTCCAGTTTTAGCAACATGGGTTGTGTTTTGTTTTGTTTCGATACTGTGGTCGGTAACAGTTAAACTCGACTTAGGCTTATTTCATAAGTTTTAGATAATTTTTTTTTATTTTAATCAATACTTATTTTGTTTTTGTCCAGTTGAAGAAGTCTGATACAAAATTTTTATAATATAGTATTTTGTAAAATGCTTTATGTTCTTCAAACTAATTTTATATCGTTTTGGTTTATGTATTTCGGTTTATTTGTGCCAGAGTCCATCAGAATAGAATGTTATTGCAGATTTTATTATTTTCCCACTTTATTCTATTTGTATTTTCATTCATTAATTTTTTTGGCACTTTAAATTTCAGTTTTAGATTTAAATATTTGTTTCATTCAAACCAATCTATTACAACGAGGCGTTATTGCAGATCGCTTAAAATTATTTAAAGTGTGAACACACATTAAAAACATCATTCAAGTTTTTTGATACATTGTCTTGCACCGCGTTTGTGTGTGACCCGCCTTAAAAAAATATAGAGTTCACGAGAAGAATTTTAATTTTAAAAATTGAACCCATCCATAATGAAGAACTTCAGCTAGTATATCTATGTAATGCATGTATTGTGTGTGTATATTACATTTAACTATCTGAATGAATGGTTTATATATTAAATAAAACATTTAAAAAGTCCATTATTTAAAAAAAATATAAATTTAATAACTTTTTTCAATACAATCCTTATTGCATTTATGTAATACATCCTAGTGGAGGATCTGACTGACTGTTCTGCCGATTTAGCCCCAAAGATGCTCTATTTAATTTAAGTCGAGGGATCCATTAACAATTGTTTTGATCAAGAAAAGGTATCTGGCTACAAGTTACCTTAAATTGGAAAAAGAAAGAAAAAAAATTATAAGCCAATAGCAGTAGTAAAAGATTAATCGAAATGAAATATTCGGTAAAAGATATCCTTTTGTTCAATGATTTTGTCTCGCTTCCACAGTGCCTCCATTGAATACATGCAGCTACGTGTCACCTGCCAAAAAAATTCATGTCCAGACTATGAGAGTTGCGTGTTTTATAGCAATATTACACCCATAACGATTGTTCTTTATTTCTTTTGGATCAGAAAGCCACGAGAAACATTTTCTGATGTAAATCTGGACTCATCTGCAAAAGACACGAAAAATACATTCATCCCTTGTTAAACCGACATACTTAATAGACCCATTTCACACATCGGTCTCATGTTTGTATTCTGTGTCACCTGCAATGGGTCTCCTAGCATAAAAGTTTTTATTCTAGAAATTTCATTTTATTGTTTTTGTATCATGGCTCCGAAATTTCTTCCCTTCTTCATTGAGTTAACGTACACTGTCTCTGCTTCTTAGAGCATAAAATGATCTAGAAATTGCAGATGTAACGCTAAGGCGTCAAAAAAGACATTCTGGAGCTGAATTCTCAAATTTGAAATTTTTTCATAGTTTTTGGATGACATTTATAGATTAGATGATGAGCTTTCCATAGATCCATTTCCAATGCTCACAAACCTAAAGAATCCGGTGGCGAAATGATAGTGGAGTGGTAAAATTGTGGTTGGATGAGTGATGGGGTTCGCGGCCCCTACAGACCTGATGATGCATGGGAACCCTTTATCTACCGCATTTTTTTCATGCAATATTATTTTTTTTTTAAACGCTACTTTGAAAAGTAAAGGATATACTTAAACAAAAAATACTCAACTTTGGGAAATTTAATCCGTTAGCGCTAATTAATTAATTAAAGATTAATTATATATACTGTTCACTTAAAATAAATAGTCAAACCTTCTAAGGTCTTCATTACCATACAAAAAAAAATAAGACACTTAAATTTTGATATTAACTATTTTTTCGGGACAAAAATAATATTCTTCGCAATCTGCTGAAAACGCAATTTCTGCTATAAAACTATTTGCCTTACCCACGAAAATACTCATCATAGAACCTGTGCTACCATATATCTTGGAAGAGCAGATTTAAAAGAATATTCCTGCTAAGAGTATATCCTCAGAATATTCGTAAAAGTGGTTATTCTATATAATTTTAAAGCGAGTGGTACTTTTAAGTACCGTCGATAGATAAAGGGTTAAATCTGCCGAGGCTCAAAGCTTTTATGTGCAGAGGTTTGAGAATGGGGTAAGAACTCTCGCGCGCGGGTGTCGTCATCACCATTTAAACTTGATTAAAAAAATACCCGTTGTCAATATCTCTAAAATAAGTCCGAAGCGTGTCGTAAATGAACAACTAAAGCAAATTAAATATTAATAGATAAGGTAAAATATCTCTACTGCGCATGTCAATAACATTTTAATTAAATGAGTGTATTATTTCAAGCCAGAATTTCTTGTATTTTATAGCTCTTACAATTCGCAAAATTATAAGCTCCAATTCGTATTTAAATATGTGGCTGCGGCAGCCGGTGGGTCAACGTATCGGATCATGGTTGGCCGTGTCACGAGTTCGGGCCCATTAACACTAAAGACTCGCGGTGTAGGGCAGCGATGCACGTAAAATCTGTCGAGAGCTCATACGTTCTCCCGTTGGTATGGTGCGGTAGTTAGGAGAGGGGGTGCCAAACCAGATGTCGTCCATGTCACTTGATTATGGTTCAAAAAGACGTGGTCCGTCGCTAAAAGCCCTCGTGTAACTGAACAGTGCGACGTTAATATTCACTCTCACTCGTATGCAAATATTTTAAAGGAAACAGGAACTTTAAGAAAAATACGGATTCTTTATACAAAATATATAATGCCCGCATATTCATTATTTGTAGAAACACGCCGTAGTAAGTTTTCCCCCCCTTTTTTTAAAAAAAAACTTTGCATGGAGATTACTTTTTATTTCACTTATATTTACATCGCTGTCGTATTAAAGAACAAAGTTCCTTAAACCTGTAGCAAATGTCGAATTCTGGAATAAGTTTTTTCATTTTTGTTACATGAAACAACTTGTCTACTTAAGTATTCTCAATCAGGTCTTTCTATCCGATAAGAGAGCTGTACTCAATACGCAAATTCTTTATCACAATTATCGTATTTAATCTGTTCCTTTTCATCTAATCCTCTTACATATTTCCATGACATGTTTGCAACCTCATTTGTGCCTTTAAACATTTGGAAAGAAATGTTTACACACACAAATTTTAATTTAAAGAAAAAAATATGGTGAAATTACCAAGAATTTATTCTTGAATAGAATTTTAAAAACAAATTGAAGGAATATATTTACATATAATGAAGAATGCTTTATTCTAGAAATAAAACCTAGTAAAGCACTTTTTGTATTTTCCATTACTGTTTGCTAAAATGGCAACAGGAAGCAATAATTGGAAGTAAATGAAATCATTGTGAAGTTTGGGAAAATGAATGGTAGCGTGAGAGCTAAGAAACTAAGTAATTAATTTAATTACATCACAGCTATTAATTACAGTTATACATTCACATAGAAATTATTCATACTATTGATAGTTTCATTCGTTCAGAATATGTGACTTGTGAGAGAGGCCACACAAAACCGTTCTCTTGGGTTTCTCTGTCGAAGGGGGTCCCATCGTTTCTGAAACCTCGAATTACACTCAGAGTTCCAGCTGACATGTGTGTACAGCTTCAAGAACATTGGTTTGGGTGTGGTTTCTGCAATATTTAGGGGTGCATAGGAATGGTGTTATGCAATCCACATAACAGAAACAGATTTTGCATTAATGGGGCACGAAAACGTCACAATAGGTTACTTACAATAGATTGCTCAGAGTAATAAAGCAATGAAATTGTCTGAAATCAATGTATTATTCAGTTGTCCCAGGCAACAACGAGGCACTGACTATTCACAGAGGTCGAAAAATTACAGTTCAGATAGCCTTTATCTGATGCCAAACTATACTCATATTTTCTGCTCATTGAGTAATGCCAGTGAATTGCAGATCACGATGAATGGGCAACATATCCGATGTACTTGTTTGTCTAGGGTAAAGCGGAATTTGTGCCATGCTAAGAAGAGTTGAGAAGAAATGGTGTTTGCACTGGTGTTGCGCAATAGAGGATCAATAGACGTTGAGACATTGTAAGAAACATAATATAAAAACAAAAAATTTAAGTCAATTCCTACTTTGAATGGATGAATAGAAAGTATTTTACTAACGATTGAAAATTTGAACAAGATTATATATATATAATATTAGGTTGAGGAAAAAGAAATCCATTATTTTTGCATGAAATTAGATAGTATTTGACATGTTTCGGATTGTTCGATTTGCGTCAAATATGTACTGTTTTTTTTTTTGTATAATTTGTTGCCATTTTAAAGGTAGCTTCATAATGCCTCTATCATATAAGTCTTGGTCTTTATTGGCCCAAAACTCTAGTAATTGATTTTCACTATCTTCTCTTGATCCCAATTTCTTATCACTCAGGAAGTTTTGCAATGCGAGAAAAAGGTGTTAATCGCTTGGGGCCAGATCCGGACTATATGGTGGATGCATTACAATTTCCCAACCAAGCTTCCAGAGTTTCTGGGGAGTCACTACAGACGTGTGTGGCCTGGCGTTGTCCTGATAGAACACAACACATATTCTGTTGGCCATTTATGGTCAATCGCTAGTTTCAAACGATCCAGTTGTTGACAGTAGAGATCTGAATTTAATGTTTGGCCATACGGAAGCAACTCATAATAAATTATTCCTTTCCAGTCCCACCAAGTACACAGTAGAACCTTCCTGGCCTTTAGTCCTGGTTTGGCCACTGTTTGAGCTGCCTCACCGCACTTTGACCACGATTCTTTTCAAATAATATTGTGGTATGTGTTCTACTTCTCCTCCTCAGTCACCATCCGTTTAAGAAATGGGTCAATTTCATTCCGCTTGGCCAATGCTTCGCAGATGGAAATTCGATCCATCATGTTTTTTGGTGTTAGTTGGTGTGGCACCCGAACATTGAGCTTCTTTTTGGAATCCAACTTTGCGCAAATGGTTTAAAACTGTTTTATGGTCAATCTTTAGCTCCTGGGTGATGCTACGTCTACTAATATGTCGGTCAGCTTCAATTATTTCTGTGATTTTATCGACATTTTCAACGACGGGCCTGCCTGTGCGAGGTGCATATTTAACATAAAAAATGCCTAAATGGAATCGACGAAATTGAAATTGCACGCATTTTTGTAACAATGCACATCCGGTTTGGCAAGTTAGGTTGAAAAATTGGTTTTCGATGCCATCTTCAGTCATTGTTTTAACAGTTGTATTGTTACAACAATGGAGACGAATCTAAGGTGTGGTCGAAAACCTGTAAGTAGTTTAATAATTTAACCAGTAATTAATGAATTAAAATATGAAAATATTGTGTATTAACATCAAGTGTCATCTACTACAAGTTATTAAAAAAATTATTTGTTGATTGAATAAATAGAAAGCATTTTATTAACGATTAAGAATTTGGACAAGAAATATAAATACATATTGGGAGAGAGTGAGCTAATAGTAGAATTTGAAGAAAAACAAATCAACTTTATTACACCCATCTCAAACAAACTCGAGTCAATATGAAACAAGAGTGAAATGAACTATGGAACCCTGTTTAAAAACAACAGATATTCGTTAAAGTTTAAAAGACAATTTAATAAGACCACACAGGTTCCGAAACCTGAAGAAACTCAGGACGACTTCGTCTCTAGAAAGGTCCTATCTAACACGTCGATACCGATTCAAATAACATTTCGTCTCCCCGTAACACCTCCCTCTCCTTCAGATCTTTCGAAATAAAAATAACAAATTGCATATCACGGTTCTTTCACAAGGCGTGGTCAACATACAGGAGCGTCAGAAGGAGAGAGAGAATTACCTCCGAATGACATGGGAATGAGCCGGCGGAAAAATAACTTCGAAAGCATTGTAATGTCTTGGTTTCGCAGTTGTGTTCGGCGTCTTTGGAGAAATAATCAATTTCGGGCCGGACACAGGTGCAACTTTGAATGACTGTTTAGTATCAGCTTGGATCGGCCGCCGACCTTTTTGACATCAGAGGAACCCTTTTCCATCGCTGTCAGGAGGCAACCAGAGCTGCAAAAGTGCCACCCTGATCCCCAAGAGAGAAATGCTGTTCTTTCGAAGAGGGCAGAGAAGGAGGGAGAGAGCGAAGGGGAAGATGCCTTGAGCCGTCGGAAGGAGGCAGTCACGCGAGGGAAGAGGGTACTCTGAACTTACCAGGGAGCGGTGGCAAAAGAATTCCTCCTCTCACAAATCACTCTATTGGACTCTAACAATCTTTTAATAAGTTTAATAACTTCAATGTATAATTCTGTAAATAATAGCTGTGACGTAAATAAATTCGATATTTAAATTAACCAAGATCTCGCTACCGTTATTCATATCAAACGTCACAGCATGCTTTGCAAGACCTCAAGCTTGGCAATTTTGAGTAGACCCTTCTGTTCGTTCGCACGTGCACTGCACTGATTCACTACACATATTTTAAATTAAATATAAAATAGATTACACCACACATTAAATGGCTAGGACTAAGATTAAAAGGAATTTTATTAGAGCGTTCTCCATACGCTCTTACTCTCTCTGCGTTTACACATACACTGCGCTACACACACTAGCGCCCTCTCGCGACAAATATTCACTTGTTGCTATGGGCGTCACAAAAATTATTTGTTGAACACCGAACATCCACCCCCGGGTTGAATGACACATTCAACAATTTCAAATAACACAATAATACACAAAAACAATGATACACACAATACAACCCAATAATACACAGCACAGAAAACACTAATACACAACACAGAAAACATGAATATTCAATAAAAGTAATATTGTTCAATACACAAAAGGTAAAGTACTCAAACATACAAAATTGAATTGAAGAAAAAAAACACAATTTTGAAATTTTCACATACATTATTCACTTGGAAAAGGTAAAATACAAAGTTTAGTTATTGGACGTTTAAAAATTCCATTTTTAGAGTTTTCACTAACACTACTCTAATTTTATTATCTTTGCCATGATACACTTCAAGAATTCTACCAAGAGGCCAATTACACACAGGTAAATTATCTTCTTTCAGAATTACCATATAATGTATTTTTACATTATTCTTTTCAAAATACCATTTATTTCTATTCTGAAGTGTACTCAAATAATTATTTGACCAACGTTTCCAAATCTGTTGCACAATTTTTGTTTGTTTTTGCCACACTTTTAACCTGTTATTGGACACTTCAGTTAAACTTGGCTTTGCAATGGCTGTAATGGGACGACCAACTAGGAAATGACCAGAAGTCAAAGCGTCAAAATCGTCAGGGTCACACGACAAAGGGTAGAGGGGACGTGAGTTGAGAACTCCCTCAATTTGGTTAAGAGTGGTTAAGAATTCTTCGTAAGTAAATCTTAAAATACCCATTACACGACTGAGGTTATATTTGACGGCTTTCACTCCAGCCTCCCACAGGCCTCCGTGATTTGGAGCTCTTGGTGGAATAAAACTCCACTCAACACGTTCTTCACACAAAAACTTACACAAATTACTATCACAATTACTTATAATTCCTCTAAGTCTTTTTAACTCTTATTGTGTGCCAACAAAATTGGTAGCGTTGTCTGAAAATATATGCTCTGATTTTCCTCGTCTACTAAAAAATCACTTTAAAGCTGCAATTAAAGTTTTACTAGATAAATCCAACTATTACTAGGTGACACGCCTTTGTCACCATGCACACGAGAGAAAATGCACTCATAGATTTTGTTTAAGACTCATTTTCTTAAATTAGGATACTTAATCCAGAGATTCCACAAAAAACTATTTCCACTTTGTTTAAAGGAAAACTCTGAGAAATTCTCTCGGCTGGCAGCTGACCCATAGTTTGTTAACAAGTAACGGGTTTTGCCTTAAAAACACTATACTAAAAAAAAAAACACATAAGTAAATACAAAATCAGCACATTCACATAACAGTATCACTGTTATCTTAAAAATGTTGAATAATAAGGAAAATATTGTTTACATACAAAGAAATGCACATAGGAAAATTCTCCAAATCTAATTAAGTAGTAGCTTAGAAAGATACTTAACACTCTTTATATACATTAATGTAGTACACAAGTGAAGAAACCAAAATTACTCTTTACTATAAAATATCAAACTTCACAAATAGCATTACTGAATTAATTCTAAGAGTACATATATAAACACTAAATACGTACATAAATTCCATAATAGACAGTTTCTTAGCAAATTATGAAAAACTCGACTTAAATGAATGTTAAGGTCAACATATATGCATACACATCGTTAATAAAAAATATAATAATAAGGATACATTCTATGTATTGTCCAAGTCCAATGCACAAGGATTAATCACTTTATCTCCTGGACTCCTCCTCAAGAGTGTTCGCTTGGGGGAGGTCAAATGTCCATTCCCGCTCCTGTTTCAACTGGTGGTGCAAAGAAAGGGGCATTCAGCGCTGTTTCTCTCCTTTAGTTCTCCATGTACTCTTAAGAGCCCCGGTCATTCTTGAGAACGGATCCGATTTCACTTCTTAACGTTTCACCAGCCGGGTCCACCGAAAGGGACAAGGGTCTCTCTCTTGCCAATTTTCTCTTCATCTCTTCCGTCCCACAACGCGGGGGTCACGGTTTTTCCCTCATACCTCAAATCACCTAGAATAGGCGCTTTCGGTTTGGCTAGCCGTTTACAAATACTATTTTGAAGTTTTGGAGAGTCTATGTCACTCATTCTAGACTTAAATCTAACCTTTTTTCGCACTGTTGGTCGTTGGATAAAAGGCAGTTTCGGAGTAGGTTTTTCTACTCCTCGCAGAACTTGCGAATATTTACGCCAATGATGTTGCACAAATATAACGTTGCTTGAGGCTTTTAAATTCGGGTTAAAACACACTTTCTGTTTTTTACTTCTTCAATTTCATCATCATCTAAGTTCACTGTCTCTTTACTAAGTACCACTGGATTAATAGCTGTCTACTTCATCACATCGACTGATGTTTCTTCACACATCTCATTTGCAGAAATTAGCAGTACTCTAGGTAAGCCCTTTTCTTCCGGAACTGTGACAGGTTGTGCTACAGCATCTGAACCCACTCTAAGCATATTGGCTCGTTCGCTTTCAAGAGGAAGAACTTTCTAGGTTGTTTGAGGTAACTCCATGTCTTCATCTGACTTTTCCGACCCCATTTCGTTTTTCAACACCTTTCTTTCGCAATCACTAGCGTCAAACACTATTTGCTGTTTCGCGTTGTGAGAAATTCATTTTTTATTATCACTTGGTGAGGAAGATAAAACACAGGGTTATTCGTTGAAATAAAGGGATTTGTTACCTTCTCAATTATTCCCTCATCTAAATAATTCCTGAAAACCTTACAATACTCAGAATACAATACCTTATCACTTTGCATTTTTCTCATAGGACTTCCGAGTCGTCTTTTCTCTAAATTAAAATTATCACTCAACTCATCACTATCTCTTTTCCACGGGAGTTCTACCTCATATCTATCATTTTTAAAATGTACTCTCTTCTTAAACATTTCTAAGCTAACGTCCTCCTCACTATTACAATTCTCGTTTTTGACACCAATCGATTTTAACTCCCTAAAAGACTTTAATGTTGTATTTAAATCACTATCTCTAATTAATCCACAGTGAATCTTACTATCCCTCACCTCATTTCCTACACTTCCGCTAACTACATATCCAAACACAGTATTTTGTAAAAGTAGTCGAGAATCTCCACAATATATTTGGCCTGGTCTCAGTAATTCGTAAAATATTTCCGCACCTAGCAACACATCAATTTTACCAGGAATATTAAATTTATAATCGGCTAGTTTGATTTCACTTGGTTTATTTAATGAAACATTTATTATTTGAGACGGAGTTAAATCAGTTATCTTTTTTACAACTAATAAATTTAGCTCTTTTTTGAAACTTAAATCGTCATTACATATGGAGGTCGTAATACTGTTATTTATTCTTATTGTCGACTCATTTAAACACGATACCAACAAATTAATTTTCTCATTTTTTATAATTGTAATCTATCCGCACAATTTTTTGTAATAAAATTTGATTGACTCCCCACATCCAAAAGTGCTCTTACCTCATGTAAGATGCCAAATCTATCTCTAAGGAAACACTGAACACTACTCAGTAAAACTGTTTTTGTTTTATTTCTTAAGAAACTCGTTGCTACGAACGACTTGTTTTCTTCACTCCCAGTTTGGGGAAGAACGACGCAATTTGACCTTTCCAGTCCCCCGAACACACCTGTGAGGGGGTTGAGAATGGAATTCTCAACTATTTGGGGAATGACGGGTGATCTTGTTTCCGGTTTGGAAAAGTGAATAAGACGGTTATGTGGCTTTCGACAAAAGCAATCCTTCGCACTGCAGCTTTTGACCTTGCAGTTAGGTGAAAAGCACTTGAAACATAAATGATTAGCTTTTACGAAATCCACTCTTTCTCTGACGCTGCGAGATTTAAATTTTGGACACGAATACAGCGGATGGAATTCTTTCGATTTGCAACAAAAACATTTCACATTTTTAATAGAAGACAGATTTACGCTTGAAATATTTTTTTGCTCCACGATGATTATAGACCTCATTACGTTTAAACTTAGGAAATAAATTCTGTTCTCTAAATTTTTTTTCCCTTGGACGATATAAAAATATCACACTCGCGAGCTAGCTGTTGCAGCTTAAACCACATTTCGCCCTGCTTAACGCCAATATGCGCATTTAATTCTCGGTCTAATGTCTCTGTTATCTTATCTGATATAATTAATTCGCAAACTGACTTGAAATCATTGACCTCCCGTAATTGGCAATAGTAATTAAAATTCGCACTTATTCTAGAAGCGAATTGAACATAACTCTCGCTAGGTAATTTTTGAGCCTTTTTAAATTGATTTAAACATTCATAGGGGGTCAGTTGAAATTCTTTTAACACAATTGCTTTCAATTTATTATAGCCACTTAAATCTTCTTCTAGAAGATAAATCATTAAGTTATTTGCCTTCTCTCCTAGAATATTCAAAATAATTTTGGGTTTTAATTTCTCAGGAACATTTTTAGTATTGAAGGCCTTTTCTATTGATAGAAAAAATAAATTAAATGACTCTGCTCTTTGGGGTACCGGGATTGTTAATGTTTTAATGCTATTAATCAAGTTTTCAATGTTACACTCGGTTGTAATTAATTGATTTTCATTTTGCAAAGGTACTTTTCTGCCCGATTGATTACGTAATTTTTCTATTTCTAACTCCTTCTCTAACTGTGACAGTTTAATTTTTTCAATTTCTAGTCTATTTTCGTTTTCATGCTCTAACTGTGACAGTTTAATTTTTTCAATTTCTAGTCTATTTTCGTTTTCATTTCTTCTATCATTTATTTTATCTCCTCCAATACACAATCAACAATAGCCTGATACGTTTCTTTATCATTTTTATAAATCTCACTCTCCTGTATTAATTCTTTTAAATCTAGAACTTTAGCATTTTCTGGGACAACTAACTTCAACTCTTCTGCAATAGACCGCAATTTATCCTTTTTAAATTTACTTATACTCATTTTCACAAAGTAAGGTTATCTCAATCACCAATGAAAACAAATAAATCACAATTTAATTATCCCAACCACAAATTAAAGTTACCTCTACCACAAATGAAACACATGTAAATCACAATAATTATCTCAAAACACAAATTAAAGTTAGCAACAAAAATGAACCATAAAATCACTCAACAATTATCTCAAACACAAATTAAAGTTAACTCAACCACAAATGTAACACATATGAATCACAAATAATTATCTCAAAACACAATCAAAGTTATCTCTATCACAAATGAAACAAATAAACCACAAAATAATTATCTAAACCACAAATTAGTGCTAACTCAACCACAAATTGGACACCTATAAATCACAAAATAACTATCTAAATCTCAAATTAATGTTATTTCAACCATTTATAAACCACAAAATAATTATTCTCAAAACACAAAATAAGAAAATTGAAGACTGACCTCTCACCAAGTGACAATATCAATTTTCTCTCCTCTAAAAGGACGCTTCATTTGTGCTTGTTGCATACACTAAAATTCCTTTTCTCCAGTCCTGGCCATTTCAGGCTTTGACGGACCATGTTCGTTCGCACGTGCACTGCACTGATTCACTACACATATTTTAAATTAAATATAAAATAGATTACACCACACATTAAATGGCTAGGACTAAGGTTAAAAGGAATTTTATTAGAGCGTTCTCCATACGCTCTTACTCTCTCCGCGTTTACACATACACTGCTCTACACACACTAGCGCCCTCTCGCGACAAATATTCACTTGTTGCTATGGGCGTCACAAAAATTAATTGTTCAACACCGAACACCTTCAGTTCCAAAAGTATGTGTAACAAGACACTGGGAGAAAGCGTTCTCTTTTGTAATATCCTTCAGTTGTAGTTGAGATTAGAGAGAGTGAAAACGCGCGATTTTTTGCTTATCAAAATACCCTTGATATTATTGAGAATACTTTCTACTCTTTTTCAAAACTTTTTAAATAGAAGTTTTTCCTTTCCGGAGTTATGAATGGCTTACTATATAAATCCTTTTTAAAGCGAAATTTGCTTCCATCTAAAAAATAGTTTGTGAAAAATTTATCAACTTCTAAAAATTATTTGATTTATTAATAATATTAATTTTCCTTATTAACTATTCTATTACAATATTTTGTAAACTCCTTGGCGTATAGGGCCCATTTTTCAATTCCTACTATTAGCTCACACACACACTCTCTCTCTCCATATATTTATATATTTAACTTGTTCAAATTTTCAATCGCATTAATAAAATAATTTCTATTCATCCATGATGTTCAAATAAATTTTTTAAAACTTGTACGGGATGACACTAGACGTTAATACAGTTTTTTCAAAAATTAATTCATTAATTAAATTAAATTTAATTAATTACCATTTTTCGAAACCCACTTAGATTCGTCTCCATTGTTATAACAATGTAACTGTTAAAACAATGACACAAGTTAGAGACGAAAACCGGTTTTTCAGTCAAACTAGCCAAACCGGTTGTGCATTGTTACAACAAAGCAGACAAATCATGCTGTTTTTTGTTCAAATTTTCAATCATTAACAAAATACTTCCCATTCATCCATTCAAAGTAGAACTTGACATGAATTTATATATATATATATATATATATATATATATATATATATATGACTTATTCTCTTTTAATCTACAATCTTAGCTTTAACAATGTGGATTTAAATTATTAATTTTTCAAAATTTTATGAAAGCTATAGTTAAGTACTTTCAAAACATGGAATATTACTAGAAAAATTCTATTTTTAATTATGTATTTAAGTAAGTTAGTTAAATAACTTAAGCAATTTAATGTGTATAGAGAATATGAATGTTTTGTTTTTAAAGAATTAAATCTACGAGGATTAAAAGGATTTTGGCAAAATCAAATTTTTAAATCCCAGGATGTTTTTGAGCTCAGTAAAAATTTACAGCATAAAATTTTTAAATTAAATACTTTTATAATTAAAATAACATTGATAGACTTTCAAACAGACAATAAGTCCATTTAAAAATAAATCCACAGGAAGAATCTCCAGTTACATCCTTTGATCGATTTGTTTGTTTTTCGAAACAAATTCCATCCAATCCAATTACATTTCATTTAAATTTGAATCCAGAAGTAAACTGCATCTTTCACAAAAACATAAACTACAGGATAGAAAGTTAATTAAATTAAACGAAGAACAATGAATGCTTTTCCGCAATTCTCTACAGGAATTACAAAAAGGAGAAGTGAAGCTAAGAGGGACTCCGGTTAATTAATCTTCCATATTTTCATTCCAAAACTCATATTTATGCAGAAGCCACAGTTATTTTGTTTTCATACGTAGCGAAATTTTGAGCTGTTGTAATTTTTTTGAGGAGGGGGGGGGGCACTTTTGCATTTGTTGCTTGGGATAAAATGAAATTTACATTTAAGATGAGTCAAAGTCCTCTTACATTTGATCAGGTTCCGTTCAATGAATCATTTCGAAGCTTAATTAAGTTGATCTCGAGAAAAATATTTCCGAGAGAAATCGCCTTTGAAACAATATTTGCTTTGAATGTAAAATCCATTACATTCCCATTAAAAAAGGTAAAGAATTTCATTACTCAAAATCAATATCTATCATTTGTAGTAACCTATTTGTAGTTAAAAAGAAACTGTGTGTGTGCTGCGCCTGAGCTTATGCTTCATCCATGAAAATACGGAAAATTTCTGAATAATTAAAAAGAAAGTTTCGTTACTTTTTAAGGAATAAATTGTGGGAATTCAGACGTGCCCCTAACTGTGCAGATGTGTGTACAGTGACGTCACAAAGTTATAAAATTGCAAACGCATTTTTTGCGACAAGTAGAAATATATACCTTTATTTTAAAAATGGATGTTATGTCATTTAGGAAGGGATTTTTACTTTATTTGTCTAGTGTTTGCTTAATAGTGAAGGTCGTTTTTCTAAGGAAAAAATGGTCCCAACGAAATTTTTGGCATTAAATTTTAGAAATTTCAACAATGATGGTAAATGTGTTGGCATGTCACCCATTTCAATGCATTTGGTACCGATCATATTATAATAGTTTGTAGATGGAAAAAGGAGATGTTTAATTCCAAGAACTTCATTGGAACTGTGAAGCATATGGAGGTGTAAATTGACTTCGATATTAAATAATTTGGTATTGTGAATCCTAAGATTTATTAAAATATTCTAAATAACAATTTGAAATTATTCGCTTAAAATTTGGGTATTGGAGACGACATTATTTTTTTAACAAGATAATAAGCTACGCTCAAAGTACGCTTCTTGTGTATTAATGTGACTGTCTAGTAATGCTTCCTCAGTCACCTCATTTAAGCACAGTAGAATATATTTGGGGAGAATTTGGAGTAAGAAGGCATCATGTATGAAAACTAAAAGCAATAATTACAATAGAACAAAAGAGCATCGATGCGGAAATTACGAAAAACATAAAATTTTTACCCAGACGTTTGAAACTTGTTGGGGAGGCTGAGAGAAATCCTACTAAGCACTAAATTAAGGAGAAAATACGATAGTTATAGCATTTTTGAGATTTTTTTGTAAATGTACGAAGGCTTTCTGGGCGTTATTTTTAATATTTTTAATCATTATTTTTTCAAAAAAATAGTTATACTATTTTTTTTAAATGATTATTTTATTCAATTAAAAACAAATTGCAAACATAAAAAAATACTCTTCCGATACATTAGTTCTATAGAAAATTTTAAGCGTAAGAACACTTTATAGAAGCACTGCATGAAATCTATGTGCAGTTTCTTTTCAGGCACCGCGTTTTCTTGCAACGTAATTTTTGGTGCAGAAACAAATGATGCCAGGGAAGCGCGTTTGGGCAGACGATCTATTTACGCTTCCTGCTTGAAAAAGCTATGAGTCATCGACAATGAATTAAGAGATGGAAGTGATCAATAAATGACAGAAGACTCGAATTGCGCGTTTAGTTTTATATCAATTACTATTTCTAAGGACCTGTAAAACACCCTAAAGGCAACAAAAAGAAAAGGAACCGGAAAGGAGACTACTTTAGGGCTATTTAATCAAGTCGCTAAATCCCGAAAAAAAAGTTCGTTATATGGAAAATTCGTTACATAGAGTTACATCTTTTAATATATTTTATATATATAAACCACATAAAACAAATTTTAAATTCATAAACACTGTACATTAAAAAAAGTTATTATTCACACCTTTTTGTTAATTAATATTCATGTATTTTATGTATCCTACCCACATCGAAAAAAAAAGAAAAGAAAGAAAGAAAAACTGCAAGGAAAACAAGAGAGAAAAAGGATTTCGAGGAATATACCGCGTTTTCAACATTAAGAAAATAATTTTAAATTAAAATTAATGAATTTTAAGGACATTTTCTAATTTAAAGCTTACAAGTAAATTTAAACATACATTATTTTATAATTAGAAATTCTAAGCATACATTGCAATATGCGTCCTTAAATTTAATTACTCAAAAAATCTGTTAATTTTGTTTGAGTTTTTTGGTTTGTTTTGATTGAAAAAATGCTTTGTTTTTACAATGTATGCCTCACACATCTTTGTAACGCACCAAAACTCCCTTTATGACCACAATAAAATATGTTAAAACAGAGAATACTTTGAATAAATGTATAGAAATACATAAAACACTGGGAGAAAAAAAATTGAATCACAAGAAAAAAGTTGGTTATATAGAAAATTCACTTCGCTATTGGGAGGTTATTTTACAAAGAAAATCTTGAAATATTCTTGGTTCCAGGAAAAAATTCGCTATATAGAAGAATTCACAATACAGAGGTTCGTTATATGGAAGTCCAACTGTATTTTGTTGCGCATCGTCTGAGCAAATGCTTTGCAACTGCTTTCGACGGTGGTAGTATGGTGGTGGATGAAGTACATCCAATCAGATGGCTTCGTAAGCAAATGAGTATATATTTGTCTGAGTATATATAATCGTTGGATCTGAAACGGAGTATTTGTTATGACTAAAGGTCGAATATCATTAGAGCACTCTTTGTACATAGAATTGTTATCCTTTCGAGCAGTGATTCTCAACCACTGTGCTGTCCAACTTTTGTGTGTCGCCAATGTTTTTTTTAAAATTTTAATTATATTTGAAAAAAAAATTAAAATCCGATTAAATTATAATCTTGGTTAAAATTCCTTGTTTTTTACCAATTAATCCAAATGGGAATAAATATATGGGGATTGTTTCCCTTTTATACATTTTAAGTTTTGCGCAGAATTTTCTCCAGTCTACCTACACGCAAAAAGGTTTTCCATTGCCACTTTCAGAAACGGTTACATCCTGCTTTCCGAAACTTTTATGTTCTTTTTTATGAATTATTACAGAACCATGCTTAAGACTGAAAGAAGTTATATTTGTCACCCAATCAATAGGGTGGCTATGATCCTAGGCTTGTAATCGAGTGGGTTCGGGTTCGAATCCCGAGTAAGACATGGTTGTATCTTCTTCGGGAAAGAAGTTGGTCTCTTTCGCCTGCAATGGATTCCCGTCTCGAAAGGAACGCAGCGCACCCCTTCTTATATGCTGGGATCATCATCTGTAATAAATGTGTATATTCTTCTCTTGTATTGTATGCTTTCTGTTCTTCACTTATATTACATATGTTCCCAGGATAAAAAACACACGTCAACAACAAGTTATATTTGAAATGCTTTTTCGGTACTGATGTTCTCGTATGAATTCTGTATTTAATTATTCTCTGGAATTACTTTGCCTCATCATAGGAAGAGGAGCACCAAATATTACATCTAATTATTCAAAGACATTTTTTCCCCATATCATCTGCTTATCAGGTGTTTGCCACTTTTGATTTGTCATTTTGTTAATGTTAATTAAATTATCGAAATCCTTCTACTAATTATATATTTTAGTTTTGTTCTGATGAGAAAATTAAATTTTTAAATAAAATAGGAACCTCAAGATTTAGCCATTGAATTGACATTTTTCATGGTTTTTCCACAAGATTGCATTCAATGTTTTAAATTTTTTTGCTGCTAATGTTTCTCATTTATTTTTTATTCGGAAAGATAATTGGATATACAGTAGGCCACAAAAGTGTACATACAATTGCAATTTCTAATAAAATTTAGTGTTTTCGACTAGTAAAAATTAATATATCGGAATTGTAATTTTTTTATAATCTCTGCAACTTATTCTTAATGGAATGACATTATTATTTTTTAAAAAATAGTATAACTATTATTTTAAAAAATTAATAATCATAAAGATGTGACGGGCTCACGCGTCTTTTTTGTAACATAACCTCTGGGTTCTTTGACGGCCAAGATTAATGGCAAATCTTTTCCAACCCAAATCCAAGAAGTGAAATGCAATTGTGAAATGCAAATAAGATATCTTTTAAAAGAACAGAAGTTTCAGTAAGCAGAATGGCAATTTAGGGGAAGTTATATTAGGAAGAGATACGAGTGTGAATTGACAGCCTTCATAAAGTTACCGAGATAATCAGCCACACATTGATACAAGGTGCATACCATTGCACGTGCGCTCAGGTGCTTCGTACCGTGATAGAACCTTAGCTTGAATTAAGGTAGGACTAATTATTTGATATTAGGACTTGTAATATCAGAATTGAAAGTAAGCGGATAGTATAATTATTTAGATAAGTGGTCTAAGTTACGCGATCCAGTTTAACTATTGCTGTGTGTTTGGTTTATTAGATTCTCATTTATTAAAATTTATCTAAATTATTAGATATTTAAGTTATATTCTTAATAAAGTAATATTAAGAATTTTAAAATGTCTATTCAATTTAACAATTCCACACCTCTAATTCACGCTGACAATCAAAGATATGGTCACCAAAGAGCAACCATATCACAAAGCTACTTAAAGATTACGCCACAAAAGTCTTCGTACACTTAACAAAAATCTCAACATAACTTCAAATATTGTATTTTTTTCTTAATTTGGTACTTAATAGGATATTTTTTAGTGTCCACAACATCTTTTAAACGTCTTGGTATAGATTTAATCCTTTTTTTTTTTTTTTTTTTAAATTTTTTAAACGTTTTTGTTTATTTTTTATTCTTTTTTTTTTTTTTTTTGTAAATTCTGCATCGATTTTCCTCTATGCTTCTGTAATTATTGTATTTACTCCCCATTATGTGTTTATATGCCATGTTTTCTCTTTTTATTAAATCAAATTCTCACCAGATATGCTCTACTGGGCTAAATAAAGTGATTAAGAGGTATTTTCAGATTTTAGGGATAGTTCTAGAGGCACCAGTGGCGTACATTGAGAGCAGAGCGCTTGCCGTCATTACCCAGTTAAAAAAAGAAGTCGTCTCCAATACCCAAATTTTGGGCGGTTAATCTGAAATTTCCTTTTAAAATATTTAAATAGAGCTCATGATTTTCAATACCATCAAAAAATACCAAATTACCTAATACTGAAGCCGATTTACACCCGCACGCAGGAACACTTCCATTTCCATGGCTCATTGATCCAATTAGATTTTCTTGGGATTAAGTTTCAGAAAATTCAAAATTGACAGCAAATTGATTGGAATGACAGAAAATTCAACATTTTTAGTTCCGATGGGTGCATAATAGTTTGTAAATGATAAAATGAGGAATTTTATCCCATGGATATAAGTGGAAGAAGAACTCCTCCTTCTCCATGCTGAAGCATGGAGGTGAAGGTGTTCTTGCAAGGGGGGTGTTTTTTGATGATATTGAGAATCATGAGCTCTATTTAAACATTTAAAACGAAATTTCAAATTATCCACCCACAATTTGGATATTGGAGACGTTTTCATTTTTTAACAGGATAATGACGGCAAGCGTACTGCTCTCAATGTACGCCACTGGTTCCTCTATAACTGTCCCCAAAATCTGAAAACATTTCTCAATCACTTTATTTAGCTCAGTAGAACATATTTTGAAAAGAATTTGATTTAAAAAAAATAAAACATGACATATAAACTCATAATGGGAAGTAAAAACAATAATTACAGAAGCATGGAGGAAGATCGATGCAGAATTCACAAGAAAATGATTAAATCTATACCAAGACATTTTAAAGTTGTTGTGGACACTAAAAGATATCTTACCAAGTACCAAATTAAGAAAGAAATACAATATTTGAAGCTATGTTGAGATTTTTGCTAAGTGTACGAAGACTTTTGTGGCGTAATTTTTAAGTAGCTTTTTGATTATTAATATTTAAAAATAATAGTTATATACTATTCTTAAAAAAATTATTATGTCATTCCAGTAAGAGCAAGTTGCAGATATCATAAAAATATTACAATTCCGATACAATTAATTTTTACTAGTCAAAAACACAACATTGTATTACAAATTGCAAGTGTTTGAACACTTTTGTGGCCCACTGTATATTCTGTGAAGGAAATGAAAGTAACATCTAATGTTTCTCAGAAAGCTCACTAACTTCTGTTACTTTCTTGTAAACATTAATTTAAAAAAAAAAACAAAAAAAAAACAAGAAACGTTTTTTTTTTTTTTTAAATTTTTCTTGATATTCATAATGGTTTGTTTGAACGATTTTTTTAGGGGGAAAACTGAATCATCTCCTACCGATATATTTTATTTTACCAAGCAATTTTTAAGTGAACAACTTTTTTTTTTCCATTTTAAAATCAAATGAAAGTATAGATATGTAAGGGTAAATTATTCTAAACTTTTCTTAGATGACCGGAGCATTTTCAGAAAATTGTAGATTTATGAGTATATAAAAATAATTTATAATTTACATTTAGGTATTGATTATTTCTAATGCTGTATGAAATTTACGATATCTTAATGTACACATATTTAAATAACTTAAAAAAATGTGGCCCTCTACACACGGGGCTTAAGAATAATTTCAGACAAGAAGGTTGAACTTGAAATGGAACCGAGAGAAAACTAACAGAATGTTGCGTAATTGGCGTTCGATAATAAATTCACAGAAGGGATTCTTATCTATGCTGAAGTGCTTTCACACGACGATGTCTGCAACATGTTGCCTCTGTTATAAAACAACCCTACTTAAAAGCTTCTGTCTGAGCTGAATGATAAACCTGTCAAAGAAGAGAGCAGGCTTCCTTAGAATACTGTTTTTTATGTGAAAGAATTAGAATAGTCTGTTTCTAGTCACTTATCTCTTAAGATTTCGCCCAATCCGTATTTCAAACATTGCGTCTGATAGTTAACATTAAGGGTATTTTAATAATTGAGAAATATTGAGCAACCAAGTTATTTTAACGGATTGATATCGCACAAATTTCTGCAATGCATGCAAATTAGCAATAATTTTGTTTAAATACTTGTTAAATATTCTTTATTTAATGAACGAGATATTTTAAATGGAAAACGAAAAAGAATCATTAGTTTTGTATAAAGTACGTTTATATATATATAGATCCTATTTTAGTTATCTATATTTATCATCAACCTGGCGAGTTCTTTTGTCGTCGCAATTTGGCATCATTTTTTTATTCTCAATCGCCAGAGGAGTGAAGAAAATTAAGAATAAACTACGGACTGGCATTTTTCAGAATAAAATAAACTTATTACCAAATAATAATAAAAAAAAAGATGTATGTGTATCAGTGTGAACACGCGGTAGAAGTTAACTTCTTTGGCTTATATGTATTCTAGTTGCTGTTGTTGTCGTGTATGAAAAAGTTCAGAGGTGCACTTGTCATAATTGAGGGTTGCCAGAGTCCTGAGAGGTTGGATTTCTGCTCATTTTAGTCGCCTTTACGACACGCTTGAGCTTAAGTTGGGACTATTCTACTCCGGTCACCACGCGGAAGACTATAATGATATCTTTTTAATACCTGATACCGATGATGAGTTAATTTTGGCGAGATTGTATTTGCTGTTCTTGGCGAAGATTGTCCGAAGAATCTGTTAGGTTTGACGTATGACACCTCCAATTAGGCTTAATGCAGCTGCATTCAAAGAAAAAATTTTGAAGCTTGAAGTATTTTACACTTTTCAATTTTTTTTAAAGTTTGCAGCATAAAATGTATGCTAAAAGATGATCACTGGATAAACAAACGTATAACATTTTATAATAGCTCATTACAATTTTACGATACAGTGCGATTACTTCGGCATAACGTTTCGCCATTTTATAACTATAAACTACTCTTTACTTGACTATAATGATATCTTTTTAATACCTGATACTGTTGATGAGTTAATTTTGGCGAGACTGTATTTGGTGTTCTTGGCGAAGATTGTCCGAAGAATCTGTTAAGCCTAACGTATAACGCCTCCAATTAGCCTTAGTGCAGCTGCATTCAAAGAAAAAAATTTGAAGCTTGAAGTTATTTGCAATTTTCAATTCCTTTTAAAAGCTGCAGCGTAAAATATATGCTAAGAGATGATCACTGGAAGGATGATAACTTGATAAAAGAAGATATAACACTTTATAATAGCTCATTATATTGCCAATCATTTTAAATGTAAAGAAAATATGCCTCTGAGTATTAGTAGAGTTTTTGAATGGTTGGCGATATAATTACGTTTTATTATCTTGTGATATCGTACTCCATTACAAGATTTTCCATGTGGGTTTTCTGACAGTACAACCACACATTGAGAAATACATCACTTTTTCGAAATGCTTTCGGTTGTGACCATTTTAATGGACTACCTAAACTTGAAATCTGATTATTTTTAAAGGAAAAGAGAGAGAAAATATATTCACCATATGAACTAGCCTGTGAAACCATCGATTATAAATTATATGCAGCATACTTTGAGATACTTTAGGTAGATCGTCACATGTAACCATCTACGATTTAAGAATTGTTGTTGCCGCTTATATGTATTGAATTGTATAATTAAGTTTTATTTTAAAGTAATATTATATATAATTAACAAATTTATTATTATCATTATTATTTCAAACTGAATTAAAAAAAACATGGGAAACGCGTAACGAAAACTTTTCCCTACCATGCCATAAGAAGTTAACTTCAATAATGTGTTTTACTTTTCTAAATTGTTGCTCGTATTCAAGAAAAACTTTGCTGGTGTCGCTCGTTAATATAACATCCCCTAATTGAATTTCTTTCTCAATTCTAAAACGATACATGCAATCGCTTTCAGGAGAAAAGAAAGATCTTAAATAATTGTTATTTTTTTAGTTTTCGGAAAGATTTCTTTGTATAAGCTTCTATGATTTTATAGAGTAAATAAAGTTTTAAAGCAATAAGAAATTTCGGGTTAAAATACACTATTTTTAACAGAAAAATTATAAATATTCACTTCGTAGGTTATGATTGCAATTTATATACATTGTAGAAC
The DNA here is from genome assembly GCA_019973955.1 of Trichonephila inaurata madagascariensis. NCBI lineage: Eukaryota > Metazoa > Arthropoda > Arachnida > Araneae > Nephilidae > Trichonephila > Trichonephila inaurata. The sequence continues at coordinate 2,094,463 of BMAV01019239.1, forward strand.
TCAAAACGGAAACATTCATACGATGGAAAAATAAGATGTTAAATAATCTGTGTTGAAATATGTCAAGAGAGTGCAAGACCAAAAATATTTCGACTTGAGAAATGTACAGGTTCCAAATGGACTCCCCTTGTGTCTGTTCTCAAGGTAAGCAACTGTTACTAAATTCAAAATAGAGCGAGTCGTAATTTATCTTGCATATAATGCATCAAAGTTGAGTGAAATAAATAGAAGTGATGCAGTTGTTTGAAAGGTGTATTTGAATAGGTAAAAAATATTATACTAATTTTTCCGAAAATAAAGTTTGTAGAATTTCGTCCTGAAATTTAAGGAAAGGCTTGAAATAAAAATTTAACAAAGTATATAATAAAAAAAAAAGAGTTTGCTTATCTTTTTAAGATCCCAGGATTTCAGTCTGAACTGTTTCATGATCTACAGGGCTATAAAATGAAGACTGTTCTTGGACCTTTCAACTGAATTGTGTTTGGCTTCTTCGACTCTACACAAATAGGAAATTTTGATGTTTATTACATTGACTTTAAGTAGTAATATTGATTTCATGTTTTGTGAACTCCCATTTATAGAAGTAACGATATTTTAGGGAACTTGTTTTATCACTTTCTAACGACTTTATAAGAAAACGAGAAAATTGTTAAACCGAGTTTCAGAGTCATGGAAAAATCCCTGGTTTTTCTTTTAATATTAGGTTGTTGGGGAAAAAGAAATCCATTATTCTTGCATGAAATTCAAGACTTAATTTAACATGTTTCGTCCAATTTAGGTCAAATATGCACCGTTTTGTTGTATAATTTGATGCCTTTTTAAAGTTAGCTTCATAATGCCTCTCCCATAGAAGTCTTGATCCTTATTGTCCAAAAACTCTTGTAATCGATTTTCACAATCTTCTATTGATCCCAATTTCTTATCATTCAGGAAGTTTTGCAATGCGTGGAAAAGGTAATCTCTTGGTGCCAGGTCCGGACTATATGGTGAATGCATTAAAACTTCCCAACCAAGCTCCCACAGTTTCTGGAGAGTCACAACTGACGTGTGTGACTTGGCATTGTCCTGATGGAACACAACACCTCTTCTGTTGGTCAATTCTGGCCATTTCTGGTCAATTGCTAGCTTCATACGGTCCAGTTGTTGACAGTAGAGATCTGAATTTAGTGTTTGGCCATACGGAAGCAACTCATAATAAATGATTCCTTTCCAGTCCCACGAAATACACAGTAGAACCTTCCTGGCCTTCAGTTCTGGTTTGGCCACCGTCTGAGCTGCTTCACTGCGCTTTGACCACCATCGTTTTCGCACAATATTGTCGTATGTCACCCATTTTTCATCCTCAGTCGTCAATCGCTTAAGAAAAGGGGCGATTTCAATCCATTTGGCCAAGGCTTCACAGATGGAAATTCGATCCATCATGTTTTTGGGTGTTAATGGGTGTGGCACTCAAACATTAAGCTTCTTTTTGAATCCAACTTTGCGCAAATGGTTTAAAACTGTTTTATGGTCAATTTTTAGCTTCTGGGCGATATTACGACAACTAACATGCCGGTCAACTTTGATTATTTCTGTGATTTTATCAACATTTTCGACGATGGGCCTGCCTGTGCGAAGTGCTTCTTCAACATCAAAAATACCTGAATGAAATCGACGAAACCAAAATTGCATGTAATTAGCTGTTACAGTATCGGCATCATAAACTCCATTCACAATTTCAGTCACCTGGCTTGTATTTTCACTTTTATCAAAAAAAAACGGTAAAATGTACCGAATTTTCTCTTTGTTGACTCCCATTTTTTTTAATACCCTGCAACTCACAACTGAATAGACCAAAAAAAAAAACAGCAAAATAATTATTTTAGTGTGAAATTTCACCTTGACAAACAGCATAAATTTGAAATTGAAAGAAGAAATCGACACACTGCAGCCATCTACCGAAAAAATAATGCGTTCTTTTTCCCCAACCTAATATTAGTAATTTCCTTTTTTAATAACATCCATTCTACTAAACTGAAAGGAATTATAATTTTACTACATTATATGAAATATTCCTTCGAGAAATATACAAGGAAATTCGCTGCAAGAAACAGCAACACATTAATATGCGTTTCAGCTCTTTCTCAGCTGTTTTGCACTAAACTCGAAAAGACGCACTTGCATGCCTATGGGGTTCCAATTACCTCTGTACCTCCTGCAAGTTTATCGGTCGATTCCTCTTAAAATATTTTAATGAAGTATAATGTTTAACATTTCAAAAGATGTTGAAAATACGTCTTTCTCAACCTCTATTTGAATCCATTTTCCGATTTTTGTGGCGATTACTTTCCGGGAAGGAATGTAATCGCTACAAAATGCACTGGATCTGCAAAAGATTATACTTGTTCAACAAATAAATGACATTAGAGAACGAAATCCGCAGAAGAGCCTTCACTATGTACATAGAAAGTTTTCAATTTGGGTATTGTTATGTACGGGGTAATTTTTCTGGAAGGGGGGTGGATGGGAGCCAAATGCTCGGGAGGTCGTAAGCGATGTTATCGAGTTCAGGTTTGGAATCCTGGTACCATTGAAGACCACTAGTGCAGAAGGGAGGACGCACGTTGAACCTGAAGTTCCGTCGTTGGTGTGATGTAGTAATTTGTAGAGCGGAGTTCCAGCTCAAGTGTGGTTCTCGTCACTTAACCTAGGTACGAAAGTACGAGGTCCACGACCAAAGGTTATAATGTAATGTCGTAATGTAACGTAGAAAATTCAATTCAAATGAAATTTGTAGAAATTTAACAAGAAGTGAACATAAAAAAAATAAAATAGAACTGACTGATACTGTTTCTCTTATTAAAAGTAGACATCACCCACTCTCTTCGCTTCCACGACATTGTAACACTTACATTCTTTCAAGATAAATAGCCTCCTAGTATTAAGTTTTCGATTGTACTAAAAAAAAAACTCTTTTGACCCTAACTTCTTGATTTTAAAGGGACAGAATCTGTATGTATTACAATAAACAAGTATATCTAACTTCCCTACCCCTATAGTTCCTTTTCTGGTGTCGATTTCCTCAAATTCCATTTTTAGTGGATTTCTACTCGACAAAAATAACATTGTCGGGATCCTTCGATCGGGGGTATGGGAAAGTTCGAGTAAATATCAGCCATTTTTCAATTTGAACAATTTTTATTGCCTTTTCCACTTAATAGATTTTATCAACTTAACTGAAAATGCACTTAAACAACTAAACCCGAGGAGCGCGCACACACACAATCAAATTTATTAATTTAATTATAAGAGCACTCTTATCTATTATTCTGAGCGCTTTTGCTTCAAAGCTTGTTTAAGGTATCCGACTACTTACGACAACTTTTTTTTTTTGAAAAAAATGGAGATATGGGGATTTTTTTGTGATTTTTAGATTCATTAAGTATATTTTAAGAAAAAAAGTTCTAAAATTGAAAAGAGAAAAAAAAATGTATTATTATTAAAATGGGAAAAAACTGATGAAAATTTACAAAAAAATACAAAAACAGGGCCCACTTTGTACAAAAATTTTATGAACAAATTTTCAATTTTTCAATTTTGATGTTACTTTGTTATTCATGTTTGAAGTGACTTTCAGGATAAGAGATATTTTAATTGTAACAAAAAATAGAGCACTTTATCTTAGTTATTATACGAAATTGCTTAAAAAAAACAGTGATTATATTCACATAAGGGACTGTAAATTTTGTAATAATGCAGTGATTTAAAATTCTGAAGATCAAAATAATTCTACTATTATACATAACATACACAAATAATTTCTGTAAATTATTTTCAAAACTTTTTCAGCAATCCTTGTCGCCGTTTGAACATTTTCTGAAAAAACATTTTAGTTTGAAGTACTTTTTTCTAAATATTAATACTTACATCAGGTTTAAAATTCCTCAGATTTATACGTAACACCTTCCTTTTTCTCAGATAATGCACAGTTTCTTTTTATAAGTCCTCTTTTTTTCTGTTGTTTTTTGTAGTTGGCAATGAATGTCTCTCCAAATCGACAATTCTTTCGTCATCAACCTTTGAAAATCCCTTCACAATGAAATAACCCTTTGGGATGTGTAAATGTTCCAACATGGAAAGAATCCTTTTAGATCCATCATTGAACTGTAATACAGCTAAGAATGCGCCAAATTGCAATGTCAACAAAAGTTTCTTTTGGGATTATGCTCCACAAAACGCCATTAAAACTTTCTTTGGCATTTTGGCTCTTTCCGTGTAAACATTTTTCGAGAAGTGACTGGTCGCATAAATCCATATCGGTGATTTTCACCATGTTCAATACAGCAGTTGGTCAGCCAGGTATTCTATGTTTATGCAGTTTTCCTTATTGTTTGGCCTTTTGGTATTTGTACCATGTATCGGATCCAGAAGGGCATTGTCCATGCATGGGTTTTTTGGCGGTGGAACAACAATTAAAATTGCAGCAATAACTGCAGTCTGCATGTTAAACAAATTGCCAACATTATTTCAAATTGCAATTCCAAAATAATTTTGAAGTGTGTCCATGGAATTTGTCTGTCAATTTGCCTTTCCCACCTAAACCTTTTGTAGATTTCTTCAGCTGTCGTAAACGAGAGCAAGTCTCCTCCGCACACATGTACTACGTACTCATATTTAACTAAGCTATCATTTCCATAAATGTCTTTCCCATTAATGAACGCCTTTGAATCCCCATCCCCGTAGTAAGACGTATATCGAAGGCCGCGGTTTGCTTCGGACCTCTCAAAAGTCCTATGAGCACCGACAGTTTCCATATTAGACGCTGATCCTTTGTGAGTTTTACAAAAATGTGACACTACACATTTTTTGGATGTTTCCTATGTTTTTTCGGTTTTTGTACACACTCGGCAATATTAACTGAGCACTTCAACGTCTAGTATTTTTCCAGAGTCCACAGAAATTGCCAAAACACATCCATTCAGAGAAGAATAACCACGTTTTTGCCATGTACCATCTACACTAACGCCACACTCATTTAAACATTCCGCAATGGATTTTGCTGACTCCAACATAGAACTGTTTGCAGCTTGTGACGCAGCCACTTAATTTCATGTTGTCTGTATGTACATTTTGATGGATAAGGAATATTCAGCATACTGAAAAGTTTTTTTCCAGCTGAAAATCCTTTGCCAATAACTCTCATTCCAAAGGCAAGAGGAAGGTATAAAGGTTTATAGTATTGAGTCTTCATTCAAGTACAGTTCTTGATTATAACAAACAGGACAAGAAAGAATAGAGAATATTGATATCAGTATTTCGATGACGAAATCCCACAATTACCAGAAAGAGTTCCCGAATCAACATTAAATAAAGTGTCACTTAATCCTCTTCCCAATTTTTCAGAACTAATACTTCCATCTCACTAACTTTATTTGAGCAGTGCGGAAATTCCCATTAAACTTTCGCTTCTTCTGACATAACGTTTGTCCCAGTCGCATAGCAGAAATTTTAAGAATAATTAAAAAACAATTTTATCAAATACGAAAATCAAAATGAACCTATTTCAGTAAAACCTAGAACGAAAAAAGTTAGCAGTAATATCGAACGTTAAGAAGTAAATAAACAAATATCATGAAATTGCCAGATGTGAAAACTCATTTTATAAAGAGTTAGCGCAGTTAGTGTTATGGTTATTTGTCCCTACTTACTCGAATATACAATGAATACACAATTTTTTCAAATATAACATGCAATATACAAACAACTCAAGAAATTCTCGCCTACTAAACAAGTCTCCTTTATAGCAAATTTGTTAACAACAAATTTTTTCCGAAATTTGGAAGAAATTTAACATAAAAGCTCATTTATCAGTTGCAGAAAAATGCACCCATCTTGGTGAAAAACTTTTGTTGAAAAAAAATAATTATCAATCCTGACTTGTGGCTTTCTGCAAGAATGGCCCGACAGCTTGTCAGAAAAAATAAAATAAATAAATAAATGAAATATAACCTGCGGTATTTTGTTATGGATTCCCTGTTGAGTCGCCGCTCACTGCTTCCAAACTGGGGGTCCTTTGGCTGATTTTTTTGCAAACTGGCTGAAGACAGAACTCCGCTCCGTAGGTGATGTTAACCCCGATATCTAGGAGCCCGCTCTGCTACATACATTGTAGGGTCTGGCTCGGATCTCTCTGATTGTGTCTGCTGTCTCCTCTCCTTCTCCTGTATCCCACTCTGTTCCCAAGGGGATAGGGACTTCTTTCCGAATAATCCATTGATGTTCCTGCTTTTGCTTACTATCTTCTTTGGATGTCATACCTTCTCTGCTTCTACCTACCCCTGGCCTTCTCTTGATATTTGGGTTGGATTGCAGTGAATGTGGTGCCTCCCTTTTTTTATATTTACCTGTCCCAGAGCTTTCTTTTGGTTTAACAGTATTCCGCAGTGAAGACGGTATTGCCCTCTCCTTCCAGTTGGTTCTTTCATGCGTTTTTTCTTTTTGCGCTCCTTCCAGACTGCCGAGAAGATCTCTTCAGATCAATCTGGGGTCCTTTTCTTACACTTCCTCGACCTTTCGTTGCTGCTTCCCAAGTTCCTACGCTCAGAGTCTATAGAATGAGTAGAAGATGTCAAAGGAGAATTTTCTTTTCATTGTACCCTGCGAATGCTTTCTGATAGCTCTCTCGCCTGACTCTCTCTCATATTAGATTTACCCTGTGCTCTTCTAGACCCTGCGTTACTGGACCTTCCTGTCTCAACATCACCTTCACCCCTGTCTCTCGGGTGATAAATTCGCATCTGGTCTACATTGACCGTTCGAGTCTTTCCCTATTTCCATATCACCACATTATTATTTCCACTCGCTTCATCTCGTACGGACTTTCAAACATCGGATGGAATTTCCACACCACCTTCTTACTCGATGAACTCACAGTGTGTGTTTGGAGCAACTCTTGAACTTTCTTCTTAACATTTTCTTCCCTTTTCCTTCTATTTATATATTTTGCCCACTTATCTTGCTGGATCTTAGTCCTCTGTCTCGTCTCCTCAAAAAATTTTTCTATACTTCTGCCTGCTAACTCTGTTCTTTCCGACACCATTACTAACTTTTGAAATTGGGTTATAAACTTCTTACCCAGAAATAGCTCCACCGGCGTCTTTACTGTCATCTCATGCACTGCCGTACAAATGGCGTAAGCGAATTCCTTGAGAAATTGATCCCAAGTTCATAGGCTTTCCTCAACACAACTGGTAATAATTTGGAGAGAGTGTGATTTACCCTCTTTGTGTCTGATTAGACAGTGGTTGTTGTGAAGAAAAATGTTTTGTGTGAACGAGTGGCAGAATGATGCCAATTTTTGTAACTGCGAAGAGGTTGTGTTACGTCATTATGTTTTGTATATAAAAAGGGTGCAGCAATCACGAGGGTTTGCTCGCTCGGCAGTTCTGAATAAACATATTTACTTTAATTTACTGGCTCAAGACTGGATTATTTTCACCAAGCCCAGCATCTGGTAGATTCAGCTCGCAGAATTTGAGAATTGATTTTGTTCTTTACAGTGGTCTATATGTGACCGTTTTTATTATGTTCAGACTGCTATATATGCTTTCAAAAGCCTCGGATAATTAATGGGTATCTTTATCACTAATCATTTGGATGGAAGCTGCATAACGTGAAATATAGTTTTCAAAAAGCGCGTTACTTATTGCCTTAGTCGAGGCTTTCCTTAAAAGAACAGTTTCTACCCATTTGGAGAAAGCGTTAGTTATCACTAAAGTAAATCTATATCTCTCCGGTTTAGATGCTGGATATGGGCCTAACAAATATAATGGAACTATTTCATTCGGAAAATTCACCGCTATTACACTCACTTCTAAAAGTTAGGCACGGAGAGGAAAATGCTAATTTCCGGATGCCAATCAGAATTGAAGAGGATACAATTCGCTGCAGATGTAGATGGAAGTATGCAAATATGTTAAGTAACAGCCAATCGTGCTTTCATGTCAAGAAATATTCAAAAACGGCAGTCTTATAAGAAGCCAGCTTTATGAAGGCTTACAGAAGTTGACTGTAAGTGCTGATAGAAGGTGTTTAAAACTTTCGTACAATTTGTTTTCAAGACATACGTGTTTCTATGACTTCCAGAAAACGAATGGAAGATTCTGAGTGCTGGCGTGCTGTGGGGCGCATTGAAGCAGGACAGTCGATCACAGATGTTGCTCTTATCTTCGGCGTTCATTAATCTGTAATTTCACGTTTATGGAAACAATTCCAAACCACACAGACAGTTGTTCCAAGACTCGTAGGCGGTCGCCCAAGTGTTACAACATGCGCGGAAGATCGATATATTGCTATGGTAGCCAAGCGGAATCGCAGAGTGACCTTCACACGTGTGGCATCTATGGTTACAGCGTCCATTGGTAAGGATATATCTGCAGCTACTGTACGCCAAATATTACATATGAATGGACTGTATGCCCTGCTACCTCGAGTTTGTGTTCTTCTATCCGTCCAGTCAAGAGGGGCACGATTAAAGTGGTGCCGGGAACATGGCAATTGAACTGTGTCTGACTGGGGTAATGTCATGTTTACTGATGTGTCAAGATTTGCTCTGGAGTCAGATGACAAGCGTATAAAGATATGGCGTAAACAAGGAACGCGCAATCAGCCCCAAAACATTACCGAACATCACGCAATTCGAGACGGAAGCATTATGATGTGGGCAGGGATTTCATTAGGATACCGAACCGACCTGCACATCTTTAAACGGGGTTCTGTGAAGGCTGTCCGATATCGAGATGAAGTCCTAGAATCCATTTTGAGATTGTACGCTGCAGCAATTGACCCTACTTTTGCTTTAATGGACGATAACGCACGTCCCCATAGAGCTGACATCTTCGATGACTACCTGGAAAGTAAAGGGATTGCGCGTATGGCGTGGCCAGTATATTCGCTCGACCTTAATCCCATTGAAAATCTTTGGGAGGCTCTCGGCCGTGCTGTATCTTCACGTTTCCCACCTCCATCCACTCTTATTGAGCTGGAAACTGCTCTACAAGAAGAATGGTGATTGCTTAATTCTGCGGTGGTTGACCACCTAATTGAAAGCATAATCAGAAGGTGTAAACTTTGCATACAGATGAGGGGGGATCACATACCCTATTAATGTCCTTTTTTTTCATTTCATGCTGTTTATTTTCACTTTATACATAATTCTGTTTAAGTCTCTAGTATGACATTATCTGATAACTTACAAAAATTTAATATTGTTTTCCTTTCTGTATATAATTATGGATTTTGTTTTATGTATAAATATATATGCTAATTTACTGCCAAATTTTGTGTCAATCAAAGCAGTATTGATTTTTTTTTTTTTTTTTTTTTTTTTTTTTTTTTTCATTTTAAATCTTTGTGCTTAACTTTTGGAAGTGAGTGTAGAATTAATCGACCAGCTGGTAACGCGTTTTTATAATTTATTTTTTGTCATATGCCACAAATTGAAACATATTCATAAATAATTTTCCGCATATAATGAAAATAATCAGAGTTCCTCATCCTCAAGTAAGTTTTTCTCTTACCTAAGTGTCAGACATAGGATTGTCGTGGAACGCGTAGAACATCAAGCCTTAGAGGTTTTAGTATATAAACTAAGTTCTTTAAATGTCGACAAATATTTAGAATAAATTAATAATCCATCTATAGCAAATTAAAATCTTGAGACCAATTCTCACAAGTCGAATAATCCACTAAACTATAATCAGGATTTTCCAAATATCTGTAAATATGACCCAACTCAGCATCCGTCCGCTTCTCCTCCACAAGTTGTTCTCTAAACTACAACACTAAAGATCGAATAACTACACATGGTGTGACATCTCTCGCGTTCTTCTAACATAACCTCTACGTTCTTTGAC
>BMAV01019239.1:2104365-2139237 GCA_019973955.1 Trichonephila inaurata madagascariensis
ATTATATTCTGAACGCTAGTATATTATTGAGATTGTGATTAGGCACACAGATATAATGTATTTATATTGATAAGTGATCTAATTGCGCGATCCAAGTTGGTTAAGACTACGTGTAGTGGTTTATTCTCACTTAATATAAGTTTGTTCGACATCTAAGTAATTTAAGTTAAATTCTTAATAAAAGTCATATTAAGAATTATAGAATGTCTCATATCATTTCGAGAATCTGACACCTCTAACTTACGCGGAAACCCCAAGACATAACTATCGAACGATGGTTATGTCGCAATGGTATCCGTGAATCTTCTATACTTTCCACCGGAACTCTCGAGAACAAATCTGCTACAACATTTTGAGTTTCTGGTCTATGTTCCCATACCACATTATATTCTACCAACTTAAGTGCCTAACGTGCCATACTACTGGACAAGTTTTTCCCATTTGGCAATTTTGTCAATGCTACGTGGTCCGTAATTTCTTTAACCGGTAATTTCTCCAAGTATGTCTTAAACTTATTCAATGATCCCCAAGCGCTGCCATTCTGTTATGGAATATTTCCTTTTCGCTTTGCTTAATGTCCTGGATGCGTATGCAATAGTTCTATTTTGCTGTGTCAACACCTACTGCACTCGCACCTACATACGATTCAAACTGACTCTCAAACTCCGGTCATTTCAACACTGGGGCCTCTGTTACTACCCTCTTTATCTCCTCGAATGCTTCCTGAGCTTCCTTTGACCAAATAAATTTAAAAAGTATCGGTACCCCCTACACCAACAATGTTAAATTGAGCTTTTTTATGTACCTTTTTCTCAGAAACTGTTAAATATAAAAAACTACAAGTTTGTTCTGCATATTAATTATACTTTTATATCTAGACTGAGGTGAAAGTTATCAAATATATTGTTCAGTTTTTTCAAAAACATGCAACGTAAGAGTATCACTAAGAATTTTTTGAAAATTGTCATTTTTTGTTCAATACCCGGTCTCTAGCCAAATATTTTAGAAAAATCTCAGAAAGCCCATTGCAGTATATATAGTTACATATCAGTAATATGTGGAAAAAATTGCATGTGCATTCATTCAGTAGATTCTGTGAGAATAAGGTATACGCAGTTTTAAAAACATCATTTTGAAAAAAATGCTTTCTAATATAAAATGTCACTTCATCATAAAAATTGTGAATTACATGCATTTGTCCCATTTTATTAAACACTAGCATCTTATCAATTTATTTTAAGTAAAATAGGAAACAAAAAAGTCTTAAATTGTGTGCCCAAAATATTCATGCATAGCATTTTCAGTTTTTGTGTAACGAGATATTTTATAGCATTTACAATATTTTTTTAAAATTCTGTATTAATTTTTTTGAAGAATTTTTAGCTTTGATGCTTTACAAACATCAAAGTTGACCATAAAACATCATAAATATAATGTGAAAATGTTATCAATATGGTTTTGGTATGAATTTGTGATTGCATTTTGGAATACATAATTATACGACACTTCGAAAGTTTTCACTAAGGTTTTGTATGTTCAGTTTCTAAAACTTTTAAAATTCAATAGTTTCTCTAACCTGGACAAATAACAGCCAAACATAAAACTGTTTTAATGTTTTTAACAATAAACGTTATGTAATTTTATGTGTATAAAATCTTCTGGTAACGACAATAAACATCACATTTGATGTATCATCCAATACCTCTTTCTCGTAAATTATTAAACACAAAGATTCAAGATTTTGACTGTATATTCAGTAAAAATTTATATTTATACTAAAGCGAAATCTTTTAAATATATTAATTAGATTTTTCAGACAAACTTTTTCCCGAGGAACCTTATGAATTTATTGAAAATTGTCGGTTTTTGTGTGTTGCGGTATCTGCTTTCTAGCTAAATACAAGTTTTGCATTTTTTAAGAAACTAGCATCTTCTTAGAGTTAGGATAAAACTGCGAATGTAACCTTTTTTCAATAAACCAAAAATGTTCACCCAGGTTCTAAATTTCAAACAATTAAACGAACACACACAATGATTTCATACAATTTTCAAACTTCGCTCCAAAAGAAGGTAAACAAACGAACAGTCATGCTTCGCTCGCATTCTTTGGAATCTCTGATATCGCTTTCACCTTTGATTCATCAGTCTCGACCCCCTCATGATGGATCACGAGACACATGAAATGACTCTTTTGCTGCTTCAACGTCAAACTAGCCTGTTTCAACAACCGAAAAACTTCCCTTAAATGTTCAACATACTATTCAAAGGATCGTGACGTGGTGACGACGTCGCCCATGTAGACCACAGGTTCCCTAACTTCTTTGTCTCATGCCATGATCCCCTGCCAAGTTTTTCTGTTTGAGGTAGACCCCTGCTTAATTAATATTGAGTTTTTGAAAATTTATCAATTTAAATGTTTTTTGTCAACTGGTGTATATATATATATAAATTTAACTCAGTGGCACGACAGCCTATGAAGACCAAGGTCTACTTACTGTGCCCAACTCAGAAGGAACTGAAGAGCATGAGCAGATGTTCCGGTCAGGTGGTCAAAGCCCTCGTGTAGAATAGTGCGACGTTAATATTCACTCATTCACTCACCGGTCAGGTGAACAGTCTGGCGCGATACCCCCAGTGTTAAGTTTCAAAGCAAGCTTGGTACTTCTTTATCGATCCACTGAAGGGATGAAAGGCTGAGTATATATATATATATATATATATAGATATATATATATAGAGAGAGAGAGAGAGCTAATACTTCTAACTGTAGTGAAGTATAGTGTTTAAAACTTAAGAAACCCTTATTAATCAAATTAAAGTTTAATTATAATACATAAAATAAGTGATCAGTAAACAAATGTTTATAATGGGAGGGAGGAATCTTGTGTTTCAATAACAAAGTTTCTATATTTTGTACCAATCTTGTCAGGTTTTACCTTAAATCTCCTCTGTTAGCAGTGTCCAGTTTCTTTCTTTTTTTTTCGGAGATTGGGAACCACGCCGTAACTCCTTCTCACGAGGAAAAGCAATTAAAAACTTCCTCAAGATATTTTATAATTCTGGACAAATAACAGGTTTGGCTTTTTAAAGCCAAAATGGCTGACATCCGTTTCTAAACTTTAAGATCAACTATAGTGCTTATTACGATCAGTTCCTATTGTAATGTGGCATTTTTTTTTCAATGTGATCCTATGAATTCACACAATGCCTACTGTGATATTACCATAGTCAAAGCATTCTCAAACTTGGTTTCAAAATCTGAATAAAAGTAATTTCAATGTTAAATGTATGTTAGAACGTCCTGACTATATACAAATTCAGAAAAGTTGGGTCCTCCAGTATTATTCTTCTTTAGCTTAACTCTGGAAATAAAATCTGAAATGATTCTTGTTTTAATAAAATCTATACTGTATCCTTGTATAAATGCAAATTTACCTCATTAAATTTAGTAAATAAATCCGATAAATAAGTAAAATTTGGGGGGTTTCCACTAAATTAAGTTTTCTTTTAAAATTTATCACGATCACGTTTAATGAGAGCCACTATCACGCATAGACCCCCATTTACACCTGATGGACCCAAATTATTTTTTTGCTGACGTGGACCCCTTGCAGGTCATCATTGGCCCCTGGGGGTCTACATAGACCCCTTTTGGGAATCACTGATGTAGACGGACAAAAACTTCCAAATTACTAGCTTAAGGGTGTCGTCAATTGGAGGAAATTCGGAGCCACTCTGGAGAGACCCAATGCCATCCTCGTAAATGCGTATGGACCCTTTTTTTTACGAATGACGTCTTAGGGATATTTTTGGGATTCATTGCTAACTGAAAATATTACGACCAAAGATCGAGCGTTGACATGACCTTCGTGTGTTATATTGGTAATTAAATCCTCTAGGAGTGGTGATGGGGATAACGAGGATATTGAGGTATCGCGTTTAACTTACGGTAGTCTATTGCAAAACATAAGCTTCTGGCGACTCTGGAGGTAGCCCATTATTTTTGTGGCACCAGTGATGTATATGGGGACCGAATGGGGATCTCTTTCGGCCTCTAGTTGACATTTCCTACTTCACTCTATCATATCTATACAGCCGCGATGCCACGGCCGGATCAATCTCATGATACCAGGTAAATAGCCCTCCTAAACAGTTCATGTAATTTCTGCTTCTTTCATCCAAATTTTTGTGTGAGATAGATTAACCTCTACCAGCTCATCCAAATACATTAATAACTATTTTTTAGATGTAGTAAATTATTAGTTGATTTTTTCCATTTCAGCGAGGAAATAAAAACAAATGATGTCAATATTACCGGTAAAAAATACATCTCTTTCACTAAACAATAAATCTAAAATTCGTGAACAAAAAGTTTTTACAAATTAAAAAAATGTTAAACACACTTTCCATTTAATGTTTTGAAAACTCATTTCTTACTATATTGCATATTTCTGTATTTTTAAAGGCGATTATGAAATGTTTTGAAAGACGCGAAACATATATCCTGTATATTTTTATTTCTGTTTCCGATGGTATTTATAAATCTGAGTTACTGTTTCTTATGACATCAAGTGCTCAAAAATAAAATTAGTACACAAAGGAAAAAAGAAATGCCAAAAGTCCGTTTCACTCCATCGGCTTATCTCTTGATTCGTCTGAGAATAATTTTACCTTGTCTAGAGATGTATCGTCAGTAAATCATGATTGAAATAATGCTGTAGAGAGATAAGAAAGCACCCATCCTTTACCTAAATACACCATTTCATAAATATCAATATTTTATCTATTTTATCAAATATCTATTGAAATCAAAGCGGTCGCTCTGTGTTGGTAAGCTCTTAACCCAGGTTATCTATGCCGAGTTCTAATACCACCCATAAGCGGTCGTGTGAAAGGGAGGGCTGTGGCCGAGGAAGCCTACCGGTCATGGTCCCGAGTTCCAATCTTTCCTGAGACACCCTCATCAGACGATGTCTGATGCACGTTAAACCTGTCTGGTTCAAAGTTCTCACGTTGGCGTGGTGTCGTAGTTTGGAGAAGGGGTTTCTAGCTTAGCGCCTTCCTCGTCTCTTGACCATTGTTCAAAATTACGGGGTCTATTATATTGAAGTGAAATAATAAAGGTTGATGATATAAATTTTCCAACATCGATTTTTAAATTTATTACGATTTTGGAGAAGTTCGAGGCATTTACATTTCACTGAATGCCAATGGGGCGTTCAATGGAATTATTCTGTGCTGTGTTCGTATCTAATTCATTTGCCTTTTTTCCAAAGACATTGTTAGAGGGAGTGTGAAATGTCTGATAAAAAAAAAAAAAAAAATGAACGATATGGGATTTTGTGATGGTTTTCAATTGAGGTCGCATTAAAAATAATTTTTAAACATTAGGGAGGCTGCCTGAAAAACTTTCATGGAAATGCCTATCAAAACAATGTTGGAAATATACCGACAATGTGTGCAACACAATGCAATTGTTGCCTTGCTCCATTGTGTGCATCCAATTCAAAGCAGCCAATGATCTATCGGCATTATCAAAGAGCTTTGGACATCCAACACAGAAAGGGATGCTGGACTCTTTGGTGAAGTATTAAATAGAGCCAAACCCCTTTATATTAAGCCTTTCTTCAAGAGAGTTATATTCGAAGTGTTTGCAAGGCGAGACTCTCACAAAACGTAAATGACTGCTTTTGGGAACGATTTGATAAAGGGTTTCAAAAGATGTCTTCATGTCTGAAAACAGCTCAATTGGAGCCTAGAATTCAGTGATTCAATTCACTAATGGAAGTTTTAAAGCATTTAAAAATTGGAAAAATCTGAAATATTACACAAGAAAGACCTGAAAAGTTAGATCAAAAGAAAATTGGAATTCTTTTCTATGACCAAGACGGGGACATTTATAAACCATGTTCTTTTTGATGCCTGATTTTAGCTATGCGAACATTTGGTATAACTTTCTTGAATTTTGAGAAATTTAAATTCAGTCATTTGAGAAATGAATCAAAATTTCATTTTTTAAACTTTTATTCATTTATTCAATATTAATGAATAAAAATGAACTTATTTAATTCGTTAACTAAAAATTGAGTGTTTAATTTAAAATAAAGTACAGAGCATTTGAATACTTCTCTATTTCGAAAATAAGCCTATAATAAACCATTTAATGAACATTTAGAAAACGGTACTTGAAAAGTTTTTCGATCGCACGAAGAAAGAAAACAAGCTGTTATATCCATTTCGCAATCCTTTCGACTTAACTAAAACTATCAAACAATTGATTCAGAAATAATCATGAAAACATTTTAATAGTTAAATATAATAGCTAAAATATACTACTTATACTTAATATACCGGGTACACCAAAAAAGTTTGTTCAAACATTAAATGCTCAAAAATAGTCGGATTTTTTCTCAGCAGCAAAAATATTTTTAGTCGTGCCCATTTTAAATCAAAATGCGTTTGTTATCTGTAATAATCCTTGTGGCCACTGTGGCAAAGGTAATGGACTTGTGGCTAGCGTGTCATGAATTCGAGCCTATTACCTTTGAAAACGCACCGTGTAGAGGGGCTGATGCCCGCTAAATCTATTGGAACTCAAACGCTCTTCCATTGGTGTGGTGCGGAAGTCAAGAGAAAGGGGTTCGAGCTCAGGTGTTGTCCTTTGACCATGGTTCAGAATTATGAGGTCCGTCACCAATAGCCCTAGGACTGCTTTTATATTGCGGCGTTAATATCACTCTCTCACTCAATGTAAATATTTTTCATACAGAATGATGCTCCTTCACACTGTGACAATCCTATTCCTATTTGGCGGCAATGTTCTGGAGGTGTTGTTGGAAGAATAAATTAACGGGAGCACGCTTTTGTATTTCAAAAATTGTCAGCGCCCTCTACCAATGATATGTTTAAATAAAAATGTTTCGCCCTTTAAAAAATATCTGACTTTCTTGTGATCCCTTTCTTGAAAACCGAACTTTTTAATTTCCATTTCTACCTTTTTTATAAATTTCTAAAGTTTAAATGAACTTTTTGTGTATATTGCTTAAACTTCCATTCAAGATCATACACTAATAATGGAAAAAAGGAAAAAAAAATATTTAATTTAAGTTTAGAAAATTTAAAAATGCAATCCGCTATTTTATTTTTCTTACAAGGGGAGGGCACGACTAAGGAAATTCATTTGAGGTCGAGACTTGGTGTAATAGTAATACTTCTTTAGGGTGTTCAACCCTCTCTCTAATTCCGCCGAAGGGCCAGTCAATTCGGAGAAAATAGGCTTCGAAATTCATGCTTAGCTTTTATACAATTAAGTTTGTTTCCTCCAACGATTCCGTAGACTGGTTGGTATATCGTCTGCATACTATGTGCGAGGTTAGGGTTCGATTCATCGATCAACTTTTTTTTTCATTTCATTTAATTATTTTTAAAATTAAATATAAGTGAATTTATTTATATATGAAAGGTTTATTTGATATTCAATGATATTTTATGTAATTACAGTCGAACCTCTATATAACAAACTTCTATATTGCGAATTTTTCTGTATAAAAAACTTTTTCCTGGAATCTTGAACATTTTACGATTTTCTTCGTAAAATAACCTCTCTATAACGAAGTGCATTTTCTGTGTAACGAACTTTTTTTTGCTGTTCAATTTTCGCTCTCTTTTTTTTTTAAAGTATTTCTGAAAAAAAATCAAGTTATTCTCTCTTTAACACATTTTATATGGTGGTCATAAATCTTGAACTAGTTTTATTAGATCCT
The DNA here is from genome assembly GCA_019973955.1 of Trichonephila inaurata madagascariensis. NCBI lineage: Eukaryota > Metazoa > Arthropoda > Arachnida > Araneae > Nephilidae > Trichonephila > Trichonephila inaurata. The sequence goes on from BMAV01019239.1 coordinate 2,112,129, forward strand.
AACTCGCCGAGAGCAATAGAGCTCTGGACGTTTTATTTAAGAAGTACAACCTGTAACCCTCATTGTCCAGTTCACTAGAAACATCGACAAAATACCCTTTGACACTCAGTGGAGTTGTCCCCGTGTTCTAGTTATAAAATAATGTATGTTTAATATCACTAGTATGCTTAAAATTATAAAATGTCCTTAAAATTCATTAATTTTAGTATAAAACTATTTTCTTAATATTGAAAATACAGTGACTCATGCAACATTCTTTTTTCTGTGGTCTTCCGAGCAGTTTTTCTTTCTTTTTCGATGGGTACGATATATAAAATAAACATGTATTAATTTAAAAAAAATTGTAAATAATCACTTTTCTAATATATGTTTATGAATTTAAAATTTGTTTTATTTGGTTTATAAAGTATATATTAAAAAACAAACCTCTATATAACGAATTTTCCATATAACGAACATTTTTCTGGGATTTAACGACTTCGTTATATAGAGTTCCGACTATATTTTGTATTTTATAAAGTAAAAGAATACTGTAATTATATAAATATTTATATTAAATTGTATAAATATATTTTTATATTAATATAAATAATATTTACAATATAAAATATATAATAAATTTTAAATGATATTATACATAAAAACTAGTTACAAATAGTTTTTTATGATACGAATTACAAAATACTATAAATAAAATATAATATATAATGTAAAATAATTTATAAAGTATATTATTATTATTAAATTATTTTATTATTAATATAATAAAAATGCCTTTTTTTATATTATTAATTTAATTATTTTATAATTTTATAAAATATTAAGTCTTTTTTAAATAACTTTATTTAAATAATTTTAATAATAAATTAATACTAATTTTAATAATAAATAACAATTTTAATAGTAAATTTAATAATTGTAATAATAAATACTAATTCTTAATAATAATAATTAATTAATTAAATTTAATTATTAATAATTTTAAATAATTTTAATTTAAAATTATTTAAATTAAATAATTATTTTAATAATTATTTTAAATTTATAATTATATATATTCATAATTTTAATTAATAATTACTTTAAATAATTTTAATAATATATAATTTAAATTATAAATTTTTTTTTTTTTTACTTTATCAAATACAAACTAATTACATAAAATATCATTTAATATTTAATAAACCTTTCATAAATAAATTTATTTAATTTTAAAAAATAATTAAATGAATTGGAAAAAAAAAATGTTATCGATGAATCGAACCCTAACCTCGCGCATTGTATGCAGACGATATACCATCCAGGCTACGGAATCATTGGAGGAAATTGAAACTTAATTGTATAAAAGCTAAGCATGAATTTCGAAGGCCATTTTCTCCGAATTGACTGGCCCCATTCGGCCTAATTACATTGAGGGTTGAACACCGTGAAGGAGTACTATTATTACACCAAGTCTCGACCCCAAATGAATTTCCTTAGTCGTGCCCTCCTCTTGTTAGGTAAAAATCTTACACTTTTCACATGCTAAAAAAAGGGAGAGAGAGAGAAAGCTACATACATTAACAATGTTTCATAAACCAAAAAGTTATGAACAGAATGACATTTTTTTTTCCAAAAATTCAAATGAGTTTATTTCAAGGGATGACTCTCTCAGCGGTGGCGTAATTTACTATATTAGGTCACCCCTGAGAAGTCAGGTTTTGCCTTTGATATTTTATAAATTGGTTAAACATGCACTTGGTGTCAGTCAATCTTTGCCCCCTCCGCAGTGCGGGGTTAACGGGGGTGTACGTTACTCCATTGTCACACTCAGTGTCTTATAAATTTCTAGTTTTTTTTTATTGTTCATTATAGATATGTGAGGTGGTATAAATGTTGACGATTTTTTTTTTCTGCTTCTGAAGCAATTCAGAGCTACAATGTTTACAATGCAATTAAAGTTTTTACAAAGGGAGGGAACCCCTAGGAAGCGCCTACAGATATTGATTTAAAGTAGAGTTGTGAAACGCCCAAAAGTATTTGGGGTAATGTACAATTTTAAAAAATAAATACGTTTTTAAAATCCACGTATAACAAGTTTGTATTGAATCCGTAAGATTCCTATTGACCCCGAAGATAGGAAAGCGTCTTAAATTTATGTCAGGCAGTTTTCAGAAAACTTTTTTTTTTTCACATTTGTTTCATATCCAGAAATTTTTCGAAGGAAAAACAAATTATTTTTACTTTTAAAGTAATCTAATAAAAGTGCGTTTTCTTTCGCAAATTTAGTTTCCTCATACATTTTAATAAGCATTGCATTATTGGTAAAATACTTTATTCACACGCACACACACAATACTTTTTTTTTGAAAGAAGTTTACCTTTATTTGAATCCTTTGAAAATGTTTCATATTTTAAGCACATCTCTATCTGTTAAAAAAAATGTTTCTCTGAGAGTAGATGAGGGAAAGTTATTCCATTCCGAAAAGAGCGACGCGCCGTGAGTGGTCCCGACCCGCGGCGAACGTCCAACCACGTGTCGGGGAGGGTGACGTAACCGCGCCTCACGTGCGCCTGAGCGGCGGCGCAGGGACCGACCGCCGCACTCAGCAAGCTGCACCCGACGCACGCGGGTCACACCGGGGCCGCAGGAGGAAAAAGCACCATCGCTTCCCTCGCGTTCTCTTTCTCTTTTTTTACAACACATCATGCAGCAACAAGTGTCGACAACTTTTACTCACATCTGTTACGAAATCCAGAGTTGTTTACCCACGATGTCGTTGCTTTGTTTGTGACTTAATGCCAGTTCGCTGTAGGTGTGGTGTGGTGCCGAGATTTTATTCGTAATTCCTTCTGACATGAGAGAAAAATTGCGATATGTGTTCTAATTCTTCATGAAACTTTGTGATTGATTTCCTGAAGTGAGGCATGTGCTGAGAGGAATTTTTTATTCATGGAATGAAATATAAGGATATCTATTCGAAATTTTTGTGTTGAGAAATCTTTAATCATTTTTGGAAGAGTATTACTTAATGAAGAAAATATGTGAATGCCAAGTTTCGCGAAAGGAATTCCATATTGAATAGATTCTTTAAAAAGTTTTTATTTTCTTAAGTGGTTGTGAATTTTTTTTTCGTGGATATTCTACTGTGCAGTATTTAACTCAGAAGCTCACGGTCAACTCTATTGCATTGTGCCAAAAAGCGTAGAAAAAATTAAATTTTAAGTGTGTATGATTACTTATCGGCCAGACATTACTTAAAAGTTGTCATTCAGTGTTCAAATAATTCTGAATTCAAACTTAATTCGTGTTTTATACCAATCTTGAAAGAGGTGTGTGTGTATATTTATATATCAAAACTTATATACTGAAAACCGGGTTATACTTAAACAATTTTACGGGGTTGGATTGTTCATCTCCGTGGAGAAATATTTGCTCAAATATCGGCTTCCACTGATTCCGTTTTGATCCAAGTGAGAAAATCAAAGCGTCTATTAATCAACTGAAAGCAAGTGTCCTTTCTGCATGTTGCACTCCTTTCCAATCGCTGTGTTTCGAAAACATTCCGCTGGAATTGCTTTTGGACTATGAGTCGACTCAAACGTGACACCTGTCTTCATTGTTGCATTCCTTCATCACCCTTTCCAAGGAACTCATGAGTACCTCGAGCGTTCGTCCACTGGTCAGCCTTCTGTTATGCTGTGCGTTCGTTGTGTCCGCGTCCGCTACCAACCTGACCGTTGGTTACCTGGCCAACATTTTCGGGTACCATGGCAAGAATCGGCAAGGTCACATCATCAGTGGTGCCATGACCTATGCCGTGAAGCAGGTCAACGAACAACGCATTTTGCCGGAGAACCACACGCTACAATTTATTTTCGAAGACACCAAAGGCGAGACCTTAGAGGGCACCAATGCTGTCATAAACATGTGGCGCAAAGGTGTTATTGCCTTTTTTGGACCCGAAAATTCGTGTGAGGTGGAGGCAACAGTGTCGGCTTCCTTGAATCTTCCCATGATATCCTACGTAAGTACATAACCTTAATTTTTTTCTGTTTTCAACATGTTCATTCTAGGTTTAGAACTGAGGTTTTTAATGTATGATTAAAATGTCATTTGGTCTTTTAACAAACTGTGTATAATATTATTTATCTGTTCATTTTTGTTACTGAGTGTTTAATACACGTAACCCTGCATATCTCTCTCTCTATATATATATTAAATGTTTCATTCAAACAAATTTTGGAGAATGCTCTTTTGTGTTAATACACATTTTTTGTTTCCATATTATTTAATATACTGTCCGATATTTCCATGGAATTTGTCTCATTTATAAGCATTTTTTGAATAAATATTTTTGTTAGTGACATCCGAATTCACGAAATTCTATTACAAATTTTTGCATAAACATGGATATTTGTTGTCTACTAAAATCTGCGCTCAATATATTTTGAAGGGTTGAGGCAATCTGTGATATGTTTAAAATTAATAAGCAATACATTTTATAGAAGCTAGGGATCTAATGAATGAGTAAAGGACTTAATCCCTTATGATTCAAACTCATATCTAAAAATAAATACTTTGCAAATCATTTTCCTAACAATATTAGACATTGATATATATTAGAACATTTTTCTTGGGTGACTAACAAACTGTGAATGATTATTTTTTTTTTTGCTTAAAAATTTTGTAAGTTCTAAATATATTTTGCGTTATATTTTATTTAATAATGGGAACTTTCTCATTGGTAGCTCATTGAAACGTTGTAAATTTCATTTAAATATTTTCATTACTGTAAATCCAAAAGTATCCGTTGTACAAGGGAAATCAATGAATTATTTTATTTCTTTGGTATTTGTATCTTAATTAGCAGTAGCTCGTTTCACTATCGAGACAAATGAATTCTTCAGAAAACTTGAAACTTTATTCAAAATTCGATTTTGTATACTGAGTTAAAATATAGTTGAGAGTGAATTGCTTTGCAAATATCAATCTTTTAAAAATGAGACAGACGTTGCTTCTGAGTGCGACTTTAATAAACATTCTCTTTCTTGAAAAGGAGGGGCCTAATAATCAATAAAATAAATCTGACATTTGGAGAAAATGGTGATGTTTAGCGTGTGAACATTGTTTCAATTGATTACAAAAAAAGTTGAGTACGACTAACACCTGAGCTTCAACATTATGTCACATTGTAAAAGCCACAAGTTCTTTCAATAGTTCTATGTAAAGTATGGTGTTTATTTTAAATATTGATGTGTAAGTAACTTACTGTGTAAATAAATTTAAATTATCCATTTATTAACTCACAGCTAACAGCTGTTAAATGCACATGTGCCGATTAAGGACAAAAATATTGTGATAGTTTACAGGAAGTATAGTTTATATAACCTTCAGAATGTTTATTCTCCTATAAATATATTATCCTGATGTTTATATTTTACAAAGTTATCCATCCTGAAGGATCTAATTGTGTCCATTGAGTAAACATCCCAAGGCCTTTTAGTGGCATTTAAATAAATCTTTACTGCAAACAAATTCAGCTTCATTCTGAACTAATCAACACATTTTTTAAAATTTATTTCGCTTGGCGTGGTTAGTTTGGTTAATTTTCTCCTGTAAACGTGTTTCGCGCGAGAGAGATCACCACTTTGTTTACAAATCAAGTTATGTTAAGCATTCGGCGACCTCGTAATTGTATTGTTATGGCTTCACTTCCCCGTAAATATATTGCACACTGCAGAATACATTGCAGAAAAAATTTATAAAACATAAACAAATGGTGCAAATAGTGTACCTATATAACAGGGTTTGTGGATTATTTTTTTTAATAATCAGGGCTTACTTTGTTTGTATTGATGAAAAACTTAAGGTCATAGATAACGGACTTCTTAATAAATAATTTATCCTCTCATCAGAATTAAAATATTAAATAGTCGATATTTTAAAAAAAGTTCTTCTTAGATGACTAAAATAAAAACCGCGTAACTTCCGGGATGTCAAATGTGGGATACAAAAGGAAACAGTTTCGAATTATATTATGCTGTTCGAATTAATTGGGAGGGGCTGCGGCAGCCCAGAGGTCAAGGTATCGGATCATGGCAGGCGTGTCATGAGTTCGAGCCCAGAACGACTAAAGACCCGCCGTGTAGGGCAGCGATGTCCGTTAAATCTGCCGAGAGCTGAAATGTCCTTCCGTTGGTGTGTTGTGGTAGGAGAGGGGGTGCCAGCTCAGGTGTCGTCCACGTCACTTGACCATGGTTCAAAATGAAGAGGTCCGTCGCTAAAAGCCCTCGTATAGATGAACATATTGCGACGTTAATATTAATTAATTGGGACAAATGGGGGAAAAGTGATTTTTTCCCCAAAACCTTAGCTTTTTACTATTACATAGACTGAAAAATCTCTACATTAGTATATATATATATATATATATATATGAAGTATGTCTTCCTTTAGCAGAAATGACCTTTTCAACCCATCTTGGCATTGACTCCACTAGAGTAGCATTCACATTTTCTTGATTTCCTCATCTGGGAAACACACTGGTATAGCCCTATTTACCATTTGCTCTGTTGTCGTGCGATTCATCTTAGCGAAATGATTCCTAAGAATATGCCATCAGTTTTGAATAGGATTGAAGTCTGGGAATTTTCAAGCCAATCGAGCACTTTTATTTTCCGCATAAAAGTATGGACCCATTTCGAATTGTGACAAGGGGCCAAGTCATGTTGAAATGTTCCATCAAATATTTCCATGAATGGAACAATCCTACTGCATAACATTTCTATATATTTGACAGAATTCCTCATGTATTTAAGAGGAATTAAGCTTTCAGGGCCATTTGTGTGTTGTGAAAAAAAAAAAAAAAAACCCGAAACATCTGTTTAGAAGGGTGTTTTACAATCTGTTAGATATGATCTGGTAACAAAGAGTTTCAACTTAACTTCGTGTAACTACACTTGATTTGTATCCCTGCACAAATAAATGTTTAATCACTCAACTTACCTTTTTCCAGTCCTTAACAGTCCATGGTCGGTATTTCTTGGCCCATGTTAAACGTTTTCTCATCATTATCTGAGTTATATAGAAACGGTTACATTTTTTCCCTCAGTCTTGTTGCCTTAAGGCCACCTTCCAGAAGCCTTTTCCATGGAGTTTAGGTACTCACTTAACCACCATTATCCAAAACATCCCTTCAAAGGTCTATGTTTGTCTTTCTTGGATTGATTTTGCAACTTCTTATTAAAATTTTATCAATTCTTGGAGTAGTTTTTCACTTGCACCCACATTTTTCTTTTTGGAGACGATGAGTCAGAATTTTTAAATGTTCTTAAAACACTTAATTCGATCACACCAACTGCCATAGTTACATCTTTCACAGTCATAGAGGTGTGTTCATTGAGTGATTCATTTTAGAACGGTTCCTCGGAGTATTATCCATCTTTGAACCAGTAAAAGTAACACGTCTTATACAGATCGCAAAATTGAAATTTCCAGCTACCCCACTGAAAGGCTCCCAACTGAGCTCCTGATACATTAAAATAAATATAATGTAGTCAAAGTCGATCTGTCACACTACCTAAAGGCAGATATAACTGGTTTGAGGTGGTTAAGGACATCACTTGTTATCACAAACCGTCTCAAACAAGAAAAACATGTTTGTCCCGATTGATTCAAACAGTATAGTACAGGGATGGCGAACCTTTATGGATCAACGTGCCCTTTTTTCTAAAGCGTTTAATGAGGTATAGACGTGCCGTCAAATAATTTTGAGTTGTGATTATAGGGAAAATAATGACTAAATACTAACAAATCAAAACTCTTCATTTACTACGAAAAAATACCTTTTGTACTGTATAGTTGTATATGTTTTAGTTTTATACGAGTAATTTAAATTATAGTAACACTAGTATGACTTCTGTTGCTGCAGATTGGATGACAAATAACTTTTTAAGATTGTAAGATGTTACTTTTAGTTGAATGCATGCTGAATTGGAGTCAGCTATCAAATGGCTTTTCAGCTATTAATTATTTTTGCTGTAGCTCACTTTTTTAACAAGAGGATTTGTGATTTGTTTCAAAAGGCCATTTTACAGGCGATGTTCTACCTACCACTGTTCCAGAACATAAAACACACACCACTTTGTCGTCTTTACTAATAACGCCATAATTCTAGATTCGCCAAACTTGAAATTCTCTGTTACACTTACCATTTTGCACCTTTTGTTCTTTTGCTGAACTAAACATGTTAAATAACAGTTAAAAATCGCAAATATAGCACAAATAAACTTTAAAATACAGTTGTGTCAACGAAAATGGCTATGCTATGCTTTGACAAATTTTACAATATAAACAACTGTAGTCTCCGACGTAACTAAGACAAGACAAACGAGTGTGTTCCCCACCGCACCGCGACCAATTACTCACGTTTGTTCGTAATACTTCACAGTGAACTTGGTTATTTTGAAATAAAATACAAACCACTTTGATCACTGTCGTGCCCAAAATATTGTGTCGGCGTTCTACTCGTTCGCCATCCCTGGTATAGTATATTAGACTAACGCTTTCAATTCTTTGCTTTCGACCCTTTTCAGGTATCTCAAAACTGTCGTTTATTTCCGCCATAAGAACCATTTCCAACTTTTTTTCGTTACTTAAAAAGTGTGTTTGATTGGGAATTCGGCATCACTCTGAAATTACCTAGTGCGTGTATGCATACATTACGGATGCGTTATTGTCAACCATGTCTTTAATATGGGAGGGTGTTTTCAATAGGTAACAAAATTTCTGCACAGCACTTCCGTTCGAGTTTAGTTCTCTTTCTAGGCAGCTGATATGATCCTAGCTGTTGAATTGAGGTAGTGCCTCGGAGTATCGTTTCGATCAAAAGTTGGCAACTATGCAGATGGGGTGTGCCAAACAAATAGGATTCCGCGTGCCACACTGAATGAAATACAGTTGGACCTTTATATAACGCAGCGTTTCTCAAACTGTGGGGCGCGCCCACCTTGGGGGCGCGAGCATATTGAAAAGTCGAAAACAAAAGATAATTTTAAAAACAAATTACTAATTTACTGAAAGTAAACAAACAAAAAATATATCCTGACATAAAAAAAAAAAATAGAATACACATTTACTCTGATATAATACACTTATAAAAGTATCAGTACTACATAATGTATTTAATAATTAACAATACTAAGTTAAGAATAAATATAATTACCACCATGGCTGTGTCACTATATACAAAAATTAATACTTCTCTTGATAATTTGTGTGGTTTATAATGAATCCCTTAAATGCCGATTAAAAGTTATGCGATTCACTGCCCAATGCCACCGTTTTCCACGTAGGCGTGCTTATAAGATGTATTGGGGGAGGGAAGAATACAAATAAGCAAATCCTCTGAAATATAAGTACATCCTTCGCAAACACTATCCTTTTATAGTATTCCAAAGCCTGCGGAATATTAGAAGTGCGCAGAAAAGATAGCACTTTTGATAGACGTATATATACGTCCGGGAACGTTTTAGCTGAGCGAGACGTTTATATGCGCGGGTCGAACTTAAAGAGATTTAAATCCTATTGTAGATTTAGCATCAAAGTATCGTATTATCGAATTCAATAAATTGTTATTGTATGGAGGAGGGCGCGATGAAAATTATGTTTGAATATTGGGTCGCAAGTATTGAAAGTTTGAGAAACACTGATATAACGAAATCGCTAAATCCCGGAAAAAATTCGTTATATGGAAAATTCGTTATATAGAGGTTCATATTTTAATATACTTTATAAGCCACATAAAACAAATTTTAAATTCAAAAACATATATTAAAAAAAGTAATTATTCACACCTTTTTGTAAATTAATATCTATTTATTTTATATATCTTACGCATCAAGAAAGAAAAAGAAAAGTTGCAAGAGAAACGAGAAAAAAGAATAACGAAGAATTCACTGTATTTTCAAAATGAAAAAAATAATTTTATACTAAAATTAAGGAATTTTAAGGACATTTTATAATTTAAGGCATGCAAGTAATATTACGCATACATTATTTTATAATTAGAACACGGGGAAACGGGACAACTCCGCTGAGGTTGAAAGAGGATATCGAAGATGTTTCTAGTGAACTGGGCAATATGGGATAAGGGTTGCACTTCTTAGACGAAACGTCCAGAACCCTATTAGTTTCAGTGAGTTAGGATCTAATAAAATTTCACCACCATAAAATATGTTAAAGAGAGAATAAATTGAAATATTTTCAGAAATATTTTAATAAAAGGGAGAAAAAAAAATTGAATCACAAAAGAAAAAGTTTGTTATATAAAAAATGCACTTCGCTATGTAGAGGTTATTTTATGAAGAAAATCGTGAAATGTTCAAGGTTCTAGGAAAAAGTTCGCTATATAGAAACATTCGCAATATAGAGGTTCGACTGTATGTGTAACAATTGGATTCTCGTGGTAATGCATACTTCAAGGAGCAGAGATAAAAAATGCAGAGAGATTTAGAGATTTATAAAAAATTAGTTTTTACATCCCTTAAAAATATTTATCAAAATACAATTATTCCTTCAACATAAAACGTACATATGTATCTTTTAAACATATTTATTAAGATAAGAAATAAAATATAAACATTCCTTCAATATAGTTAAAAATAAATATTTTATTGCAAACCTCTTATCCTTGCATCGCTTTATATCATATTACATCGCAATAATAGGTGTGGCTTTCGACTTGCCTCATAGTTTTCATGTAAAAAAAGATTTGTAGTAGAAGCAAAAGCGGAAAGCAGAATAAGTACAATTTTCTTCCTACAATTAAGTCTGTTAAGGAAAAACACAAAAGGCGAGCATCCAAAAACTTAAAATAGCTTTCGACTTACCGTTAGAGTTGACTTCCAGATTCTTTCGTAACTCTTTCAAGTGTACTGTCCATATTTCTGAAGAGGTTCGTTCAATAAGCTCCATTTTAAAATTATAATTTTCAATCCACTCAAAAAATTGACACGTTCGAAGTGTGCCTCTGAGAATTGCACCATGTGGCTGCAGACACCTGATTTAGATGATGAAAGGTGGTTGAAGCCTATGATTGATTTTTTACCTAAATAAAGTTCCCCAGATGAAATCCATGGACCATACGGAGCGACTGCATTGTCTCGAAAAAGGGTGGGGTGTTTTGTTGCAAAGAAATCAATGCAAGGAGCGAAAATTAAGGAGTACGTCCACCCTAGATGTTCACTTGAAGTGATTTTCGGACCTAGGAAGAACGATATCTCTCCACATTAATTCTTATTTGATTCACCGATGTAATACTCATTATGAGTATGCAGAGAAGGGCTTCGTGTTTCTCTGTGAATTTACCACAAGTTGTCATCTTGCCTCTTAAGCTGCCTTCATACTATCTACCGATATTTCTGATATACTGCCCGCAGTTTGTGTGTGTGGTGAAGGGCTATCTTCTTCCTGCTTGTTATTTGAAGGCATGTGGAGGGTTTGCTGGTGACAACACCCTAAGAAAAGGACCTTTAAGCTAAAGTTTCCAATATTTTTATGCCCGTTTTATTTATAAAATCGTATATGTTAGTTCCAACTTTTTTTCTTTCTTTGTAAACTTATGAGCAAACCGAAATATTATCTGTTTATAGTTAGTATTTTACGTTCCTTTTTTTTTTTTTTTTGGTTCCAAATCAACCGAGTGAGCGAATATAAATGTCACACTGTTTAGCTGCACGAGGGCCTTTGGAGACGGACCTCGTCATTTTGAACCACGGCCAAGTGACGAGGACGACATCTGAGCAGGCACCACTTCTTCTAGCTACTACACCACATCAACTAGAGGACGTTTGAGCTCTCGACAGATTTAATGCGCATCGCTCCCTTACACGAAGGGTGTTTAGTGGTACTGGGCTCGAACTCGTGACAAGGCAGCCACGATCCCATATCTTGACCACTGGGCTACTGTGGCCAATCCAAATCGACAGAAAAGGGGAAAAAAAGAGAAATCTGGAATACACAATTTTTTTATATTACTTAGTATATTCACCCTTTTATAATGTGGATTAGACTGATTGAATCGCTTTAATAATTCACAATAACACCGGTAAAAAAGTTTTTTAAACACATGGGTTTCTTTTCAAACTGTATAAGCTTTGCTTCTTATAATTTTTTTATATACCTCAAAAACTCTTAGAGCGAAAGAGAACATTGAAACGAATTGAATTTATTGAATAATTGGTTTCAATAATTTAATTTGCTAATTTCAATATATTATCACGTTGTAAACAATTGGAATTATGAGTAAAATTTATTTCTATTAATATAATTAGGTTCAGTTAATGTTTATTAATTATAATTAAGTTATAGTATTGTCATCCCATACAGTCATGTATGAGAAATTTCAGCTCAATCGAGGTCTTTGAAATGTGAGAAAAAAAGCTTTTCAAGTTTTGACAGACATAGTCACATTGTGAGTAGATGAACCAATCAAAAATGGATCGGACTTTCATTGTAGTAATTTCTACTCTTCTTGGAATTCGTGCTTTTGAGTGAGTTTCTGCTAATAATAATCAATTCGTTTTATTTTTATTCTCTTTAGATATCTATAATGTCATTTGTTTAATTTGCGCTCCACGTTTTGAAAGATTTGTAGTTTCAAGTAATTAAATTTTTATATGTATAACTTTAATGAAAATAGATTAAGATAAATTAAAAATCTCAATATTTAGGTGGGCGTATTATTTAAACGCAGAATTGAATGATGTATGAATAGATTTTTGTGTGTGTTGCCGAGATTATATATCTCTGACATCTTTTCTGATACAAGTCTGAAAAGTATTATACGTCTGGTAAATTTCTAGAGATGTAATACTTTTATTCCTTGATAATTTCACACTTAAAAATATCAGAGATTAAGATGATCCTATTCGTAACGAGCGAATTGAATTATAATTTGTCTACTAGGCATAAAGCAGGGCGCATTTCATTTCAGGGCTAGAGAGCGCAGATTTAAAACGAGTTCGACATTACAAATCCTTCGGCTATAGAGTCTTTGAGAGAAATATGAATTCAATCTAAGCAATACCCAATTACACTCAATAATTAATTCAAAATTTTTAGTTAAGTGGACATTACATTATATCCTACTAGAGCTACGTGCTGGCAAATAATGATATACCTTGAATCTGGAATTGTTACAGATCCTTCGTAAATTTTTATGTTGTATCAAAGAGGGGTTTTGGTGAACAATAGATTCTTTCATTTTTCTGAAATCTAATCCTCCAAACTCGTACTGAAAAGCAATCCAGTCCACATTCTGTCATTCGAAACTCCGACTGATTTATTATGTGGCAACCCATCTACTCAGCGAATCTTTAGCGCAATAAAAACTCGTCATTCGTCTAGAAGACGTCGAGTTCGTGACCAAGACCTGATCTCGCTAAGCTCAAAAATAGAAATTTGCAGACTTTTGTGAGAAGCTCCAAAATATTCTCAATAGCTGGTCATGGTTGCTCGAGGCCGGATTTGTTGAGTCACGAGTACGCGCCCTAGTGTCACTGAAATAGTTTTAAGGAAATGATGTTCCATATATCTATGGAGTCATCCCGCAGATGTTTGAAATGTAGTGTGTCAGCTCAGGTGTCGTCCTCGTCGCTTGAAAAAGATGAATCCGTCGCATTGCTTTAGAATGGGATGTTAACAAAATCACATCAAAATCAAAAACCGAGATATTCTCTGTTACAAATTTTTTCAATAACGTTCATTATGTTTGATCTTGGTTAGTTAAGGTGTCGACCTCATCATAGTTCAAAGTTACGAAGCATGTTTGGCTGTTGAAGGATTCTTTCAAAACGTTTCCGAAAAGTTTTCCTTTGTAATGTCTCCGCTGTTTATGTGTTATCAATTCTGTTTTTATCGCCGGGGGAACGGTCTAGCATGTTCGCCCACCCATTTCAAAAACCCATCTTTCAATATCAAAGCACTTACAACAGTGTTGTCTTTGTAGGAGTTATTTATCGAGACATTCTCTTCCCAGTACGAAGAGTGAAATGGATCGTCATGTAAGAAAATAATTTCCTTGAAAGACCACAATTTTCATCTCATCTGTAGAAGAGGGGGATTTTTTTAAGTGTCAAGATATTAAACAGTTTTGCAATCATTAGGCAGGAAAAAGAAACGTTTGGTTGATTGATTATTAACGTCGCACTGTTTTAGCTACACGAGGGCTTTTGGCGACGTACCACGTCATTTTGAACCATGGTCAAATGACGTGGACGACACCTGAGCTGGCACTCCCCTCTCCTAACTACCACACCAACGGGAGGACGTTTCAGCTCTCGACAGATTTAACGTGCATCGCTGCCCTACACGGCGGGTCTTCAGTGGTACTGGGCTCGAACTCGTGACAAGGCAAGCCACGGTCCGATACCTATACCATTCGGCTACCGCGGCCGTCGACAAACGTTTGGAATTTAAAATCAAGAGTTGCTAACAGCGCATGCTTGAATGATTAAAATCGCACCTGGAACTACTTACTTTGCTTAAAATATTTAAATTTATATCGAGTCACGTATAATGGTGATATTGATGATGCATAAGTTATTTTTAGAACTACACGGAAGCTATAAAAAAAAAGAATTTTTAATCGCATTTATGCGATGCATTCACGTATGTTTGTGTCAACAGAAATAGTCGTGATTTTACATTACTATTATTCAATTGAAAAATGATAGTAAAGTAAATTCACTGTTTGTGAATGTTCCTCGTTATATTTTGTACTGGTTTAGCAATAATGTAGAATGCATAAATGTAGAATATTTTATTCAAAGAATCTTTATTATTTGGCTTTTCTTATTCATTTTATTTTGTTTTTCTCGGATAGATAAGACTTTTAACGAGGCAAAAGTAAAATGTTAGTTTTTGAAAGATGTATAAATGATAAAAATATTAGTAAAAGAAAAATATTTTCCTATTATGGTTAAAAAAAAATATGGATTTCCTTGTTTCCGTCAACCTTTTCTAAAATTCCTAAAAACAGAATTTTTCATTTACGAAAAATTATTTCTCTGAGACTCCGTCATTTTCCCATCAGTTTAAAATGACACCAACGCGCGATAATGTGATAATTGACTGTATGATAACAGTTAAAAATATTTATTTTTCATGAGTCGCTCATTTGTAGAATATATTATGCATCGAATTACATTTGAAGAGATTTTGATGCATGAATAACATTTTTTGTTGTTACTCTACTACTATCCCATGTGCCTTTTTCTTTAAAATCTAACCCATTACACAATCGTTCTCAAGTACTAGTACTTCTCTACATTTTATGTATTTTATTATTTTATACTTGATTACATATTTTCGTTTTTGTGAAAGTTCATTTGATCTGGATGATGAGAGAGAGAGATTGTCTATAATTCTCCTTTATAGCTGTAAACACACCACTTTATAAAGATTGAGTCAATGTAGCAAAAAAACAAAGAAAAACTTTATTATTTAATCAATTGTACTGTGAATTGTATTTTTAAGTTCCGAGTGATTGTGCAAGCTGTTGCATACTCTATCGCAAAATATTTCTTCTGTTTTGGAAAGGCTTTTTTTATTATCTGCATTTACTACTTTTTACATGAACAAAAAAAATCAATTGATTTAACTTTAAAAAGTGAATTTCAGTATAATTTTTTCCTAGCAATTGCACTTTTTTGCCCTATATTTCTATTTAAATAAACTTAGACTATTACTTAAGTAACTTCTTGTGGTATGTGTCAAAATCGAACTCTTTATATGAATGGATATCTATAATCATTCGTTTCTGTTTAAACAACATCTTTGAATGGTGTATTGTATTTTTAAATCCGCAAAGACTCATTGTTTTCAATTAACTATTAGTAAAGAACAAGGATGGACGTTTTATAAGAATACTGATATTTTATCACTTTTATAAATTAACTGAATCTTTATTTTTCAAAAAAATAATAAAGCGTTTAATTTTTCTTCCCACAACGTGTTTCATCTAGTAACTTACAAAGGCGATTCGTGATTTTTATGACAAACCGCTGTGCATTTTTTAACTGTCTGCGAAGCTGTCTCGTTGTTGAAAAAAATGTGTCTTGTCTGTAAACTGTGCTAAAAGCTCACGCGAATGCATTTGCTCTGTAATTGAGTTTTAATGACTCCCGTTGGATCCCACCTCGACCCTACAGATAGGTTTTTCCTTCCAACCACCTCACACGGACAGATGGAAGTTTAAAAATTGCTTCGAGTGAAAGAGAGCCCTTTCTATTTCACTAACATTTTCGCTTGAATATTTTTAGTTTAGTGTGCTGATTTTCATTCTTTGGATTTTGATGTCATATTGTAAATTTCATCGAAAAGCAATTAAAACTTTTCGGTATATACACATAATTTTTTTGCAATTTAATGATGATTGTTCAAAGCAAATTTTCATCGCGTGCCCAAAAAAACGAAAATAATTATAATGTACTTTCCATGGGAATATATATATGTATTGTTTAAAATGTTCATATTCAGCCAAATGAACTGGGTTGAATCATTAAAAATTGTAAAACATTTTAAATCAAAACTGTTTTCCTGAGTAGCTTTAATGAATAATTTTTCTCCTTTAAATATGGATATTAAGTATTTATAAATATAGTAAATGATTTACGGTAATATTATATACCATAAATATAGACAGATATTTTAATGTATTTTAATCATTTATCAAAAATTGAATATATTTGGATTAATTATTATTTTTTTAACATCAATATTTTTTCGTAATCCTTTTTAAAATAATTTCATGCTGTTTGTCATTCTTCAGTTTAGATTTAAAAATACAGGTATACATAGCGCTGTATAAATGCCCTTCTAAACAAATTGTTGATTCTTTAATGAATGCTTAGAACAAATGCTTTTCTATAATCTTACACATTCTATCATCACTTCATTTAGAAGCCGTTTTGATTTAAATTTTCTTTTCTTTTATTTGCATTTTGGTTCGGATATTTGTGTCAAAAATTCATTTAGCAGTTTATAAGCATCACCGTTTCTATGTATAAAAATATATCTAAGTGTGTCGTATGGCAGAAGGAAAACAAGTAGCAAATTCGAATCAAAATGATAACACAAATTTTATGCACATCCTATTTGAATATTGTTTACGAAAAAACAGATATGCACCTCTTTGTGTCTCAAAACAAAATGATAAATCTCTTAACGAAGTGATAGCTTATGGTTTTTTTGTAACTCAAAAATTTATGCTGAAAACTTGTGTTATGTCATAATGAATTAATATTCATAAAATTAAAAAAAATCTACCATTGAATGGTTATATTTACGTGTCGTATGATTAATAATGATTTTAGGCGAAAGTATGAAATTTATCTACCCAACGCTATTTCTGAGAACGTATAATAGCTGAAATATTTATTTTTAAAATAAAGTTTCTCAATGAGGCTTTTCGCGAGACGCTCGTAAACAATCAGTCGACTGATAACTTGGTAAATTTGGCATTTTTTTGCATTTGTTTTATAGTTATTACATTCTACTTAAAATATTATAATTATATTTAATAGCTAAATATTTTGTACAGAATTTTGTCGAATGTTATAAGCCCTTCCACACACACACACATACACACACAGGCTTATTTTATTCCGGGATCATGGATAAAAGATTTGTCCATTTTTTGATGCTTACCTAGAAAAGTAAGCAAAATCATTCGAAACCGTAAAAAACACACGCGAAATAATTTTGAAAAGACCGATTGTACAGTGCAAATTTTCACAGCTACACTCGGCACGAGACAGGATGGTACGTTTCGCCTGCCCCGAGCTCGGCTCAGGAAAAGTCGGGAAGGGATTATAATCAAAATCTGTATCGATCGTAAATGTATCTTAAATAAATTTTGTAATCGAAGGAAAACACGATTTCTTTTTTCATCGCAACTCGAGTGAGGTTAAAATGAAGTATAGGGGCAAAACTATAAGGAGAATCTTGCTCTATTAATTTCAACCGTAACACTTTAAATTAATTATGAATTATTCTAACTCTGTATTGAGACCAACTGAAATCGCGACAATATTTTGCAAGTTTCATAAAATAACTTAACTGAATTACCACCAATGGACTTTTTTTTTTGTTAATGTTACTCATTTTAGATGAAAAGAAATTCCATTTTCTCATATATTTTATCTACAGTACATATTTTTGGACAATTACATAGATAAAATCCTATTGCTCTGACTTTTAAATCTAAATTACGCACATTATATTTGCTGTTCACATCTCTCCTATTTAGTTTTCCCAAGCTTACAGATTACTAAACAAATTTCTGAAAGTGAACTGAATCCAAATACTTGTTCTTGTTTATCTGATGAAAAACGGTCTTATCAGGTAGATGTATGAGTACATACTTAGAGAAAGATAAAATTGACGCTAGCAAAATGAGAAACGGTGGATTCTAAGCAGATAAAGCCAAGAAGTGTTGGTCATGTTTACGGTTCAGAGGAAAGTCTTATAACCAATGTCGTAAGGCATCTAGATGATTAAAATTGCATTTCCATACACTGAAATGTATATTGTTGTAGAATTGAGGAAATTCACGATGATTTTTGGATAATGTAGATAAGATATGGTGTCGAACTGCTTAGGGTATTGCCAATAAGTATCTAAAAGGGAGATAAAAATTTTTTTCTATCGCCTTGAGCGAATTTTGGGAAACTATTTTTTATCATGGACACTGCATTAGTTCATTTGTAACCGTCAAGCTATTTGTTACATGTTTTATTTTATATCTTTGAAGTGTATATTACTTTTTAAAAATAAACTCTACTTTAGATATTGAGATAACTTGAATTCTAAGGATAAAAAAAAAATATCATTAAGATTTTGGAATCACGTACTGTTACGTAACACTTTTTTGAAGAATGCTGTGATAAAATATGAATGCTGACGAAGAAAAGCTTCTAAAATTTGTATTTAACCAGTTTTTATGGTCAACCATCCTACCTCACCCCCTTTCTGTTCATGATACTG
This sequence comes from Trichonephila inaurata madagascariensis, assembly GCA_019973955.1. NCBI lineage: Eukaryota > Metazoa > Arthropoda > Arachnida > Araneae > Nephilidae > Trichonephila > Trichonephila inaurata. The sequence goes on from BMAV01019239.1 coordinate 2,131,159, forward strand.
AGTTAAATCCTGTAAAATATATGGATCATTATAAAAATAAATATTAATAAATACATATATTTGAAATAGTAATTCACCTTAAAGATGAATTCAAAACAGTGCATTTCATACATGAATCAAAAATAACTAAACAAGTTATTGCCTGATTTAATGATCCAAATACCTACTCAAAGATTCAAGATTAAGGCTGAAATGTAGCATTAGCTAAAAGCATAAAATTCTTTGTACTAAAATAATTATAAGCTAAAAATATGAAGCTAAGATACTAAAATTACAGCAAAAGCATTAAGAATATTTTTGTAACTATCCATACTATAATACTTATGGTACAGTGGGGGAGTTTATTGTAATATATTATTTTTGAAACCTATATACTGAATAGAAAGGTAATTAAATGCATACTCTTGGAAATATGGATATTATGTTTATTAATAAAAGCATCCTAATAATCTAAAAATAACAATCCAAACTGTACAATTAAAAAAATTATTCATACAGATAACTGTTAATAAAATTAATTGGGCATTTTTGCTCTAAGCAGTATTTAATGAGGTCATTATAATTTTTCCATTTTTCTAATTATTTGAATTTAGAAATCCATTGTGTTGTATGTAATTCATAATAATGTTTCTGAAAATTGATAAATGTATTTTCTAATAAGGTAATTTAATATTAAGGTGAAAGTCTCTCATCTCTCTTATTATATAAAAATATTAGAAATCTTTACATTATCTTTTAATATCTAGAAAATCTGCGTGATCAGTGTTATTATTTGTCTTGGTTAGGTCATGGTAGCCTGGATAAAAATATTTGGTCTGAATTTCTTACATTTCTTTTCAGAATTATTAGATTGGAGAACAAGAAATCCATTATTTTTGCATGAAATTCAAAACTTTATTTAAATGTTTCGGATTGTCCGATTTGAGTCAAATATGCACCGTTTTGTTGTTTAACTTGTTGCCATTTTAAGGTAGCTTCATAATGCCTCTCTCATAGAAGTCTTGGTTCTTATTGGTGAAAAACTCTAGTAATCGATTTTCACACAATCTTCTGATGGTCCCAATTTCTTACCACTCAGGAAGTTTTGCAATGCGAGAAAAAGGAGGTAATCGCTTGGTGCCAGGTCCGGACTATATGGTGAATGCATTAAAACTTCCCAACCAAGCTCCCAGAGTTTCTGGAGAGTCACTACTGACGTGTGTGACTTGGCGTTGTCCTGATGGAACACAGCACCTCTTCTGTGGGTCAATTCTGGCCATTTCTGGTCAATTGCTAGCTTCATACGGTCCAGTTGTTGACAGTAGAGATCTGAATTTAGTGTTTGGCCATACGGAAGCAACTCATAATAAATGATTCTTTTCCAGTCCCACGAAATACACAGTAGAACCTTCCTGGCCGTTAGTTCTGGTTTGGCCACCGTCTGAGCTGCTTCACCGTGCTTTGATCACCATCGTTTTCGCACAATATTGTCGTATGTCACCCATTTCTCATCCTCAGTCGTCAATCGCTTAAGAAATGGGTCGATTTCAATCCGTTTGGCCAAGGCTTCACAGATGAAAATTCGATCCATCATGTTTTTGGGTGTTAATGGGTGTGGCACTCAAACATTAAGCTTCTTTTTGAATCCAACTTTGCGCAAATGGTTTAAAACTGTTTTATGGTCAATTTTTAGCTCCTGGGCGATATTACGACTACTAACATGCCGGTCAACTTCGATTATTTCTGTGATTTTATCAACATTTTCGACGATGGGCCTGCCTGTGCGAGGTGCATCTTTTAACATCAAAAATACCTGAACGAAATCGGTGAATCCAAAATTGCATGTAATTAGCTGTTACAGAATCGGCACCATAAACTCCATTCACAATTTCAGCCACCTGGCTTGTATTTTTACTTTTATCAAAGAAAAACGGTAAAATATACCGAATTTTCTCTTTGTTGACTTCCATTTTTAACACCCTGTAACTCACAACTGAATGGACCAAACAAAAAATAGCAAAATAATTTTTTTAGTGTGAAATGTCACCTTAACAACGAGCATAAATTTCAAATTGTTTCATCAATACTTCTCGAGATATCGACAGTACAGTCGTTTACTAAAAAATAATGGATTTATTTTTCCACAACGTAATATTTCATTTATATATAAAAAATAAAATTAAATGAAGTATTGGTGATATAGCTATATTTAAAACATATAAGTTGGCTACACAATTACTATCTGTGACAAGTCTTGAATTTGTTTAAGGTGATTGCTGTAATAATAGAAGTAATTTTCTTGTAGTATTTGTGTATAACAGAATTAATAAGGAATAACATTTTTTTAAGTATTATTTTTATAAAATTGTAAAAGTGTGTTTTTTTAATCACATATCATTAATGTGTCTAAAGATTTGAACAGATTTTCAAAATTTGTAGATAGAAGAATTTATTTTATCTTTCCTGCATTGGAATTAAAAATAGTTTTTATCAACCTATATGATCATTTTTTTTATAATTTTCGCAGTTTTTTTAATATAAGTATTAAAAGTATCTGTAATTGTTATGGAATTATTATTAAGTACATTATACTCACTATTATTCTGAATTTATTATTACTAATCTTGAAAATTGTAATCGGCATGAGAAATCACAAATATTTGTTTAGTTTGTTAACTTGAAGTGAGATAAGGGCTATTACCACGGACATCGGTCAGATAGATGATAGAATATTGTAATTATTGTTCGTGCAATGGCTCACGATGACCAGATGGCTCTATTAATTTATCAACACCCGTCATTCATCACGTATTCAAGAGAGTGAGTAATAAACGTCAATATTTTTTAAACTCAGTCCAAGTCTTGAGGATGATAGTGAAGCAAGGAGTGTGGATTAAAAACTTGGATTGGGCGACTCCAGTGCAAATAATACTCATTTCTCTTGACTTATTCTGTTTTTCCAAATGTTATTCTTTTATTGTCTCCAGTCATTCTATTCATATTTCCCCCCAAAAACTTATCTCCATTTTTGAAGCTGTTATGCAACTGTTCGATCGTTATTGCAGTTCTTTAATTTGAAATTCTCACTCTACTCCCGAGCAATATCTTGAGTTCGAAAAAGGGTTTATTAAAGTCGTTCTTTCCAACAACACGAGAATTGTTAGCAGGGACATCATTTGAAACCACGACTAAATAACGAGAATCACATTTGAGTGGGCACAACACTCTCTTATCATCCACATCACTTGAGGACAATAAATTGAACGAGCATCAGCCTCTCAACACAGTGGTCTTTAGTGCACTAAAGCTCCAACTATCGACACACCTGTCACGAATTCCTGATCAAGACCCCTAGGGTACCGGGAATACCTTCTTGGGTTCGAATTCCGTTTCACTCAAACTCATTGTAAAGATTGCTGTACATTAATTATAAATGAATCTCAAGATTTTGTTTGTGTAATATGAAATGTTTTGGGAAGAAAAAGTTGGGAGCACAAGTGTCGTTCTTGTTCCCTGACCGTGTTTCTAATATACTTTTTTGCATCTATTTATGAATAAATAGATGCAAAAAAGTTACTGAGCTGGGATACGCGATTTTGTTCGCTTCCTTCCATATTTGTCAATTTTTAAGCAGTCGCGGTAGCCTAGTAGTCAAGCTCATGGGCTCTTGGCAGCATGTCATGAGTTCGAGCCTTGTGCCGTTGAAGACCCCCAGTGGAGGGGGAGCCGTTGCACGTTAAGAATATTTGCCCCATTTTATTAAACATTATCTTCTCAATTTATTTTAAGACTTTTTTCCTATTTTACTTAAATTGTGTTCAGAAAATACATACGTAGCATTTTTCAGTTTCTATCTAACGAGATATTTAGTAGCATTTACAGCATTTTCTTCAAATTCTGTATTCTTGGAAAACTTTTCAGTTATAATGTATTACCCACATCAAAAGTGACCCCATAAGACATCATGAACACCTTGTAAATAATCTATCAATACTTAAAAGCAATGTTTGAGAATATGGGATTATACAATTCGAAAGTTTTCTGTATGGATTTGTATGATCACATACTAACAATTTCCTAAAGTACCAGAATTAAAGTTTCTCAATATATTAGACAAGTGATTTCTAAAAATGCCTCAAGAAAACTGTTTTTTTTTTGTCTTGTTTTTAAATCTGAAATTTATTTTTATGTATGTAACAAAGCTTCTTGCAACGACAATGGTAATATGTCTTTTGTAACTTTTTCTTAGAAACTATAAAACATAAAGACTCAAGATTTTGTCTGTATATTAAATAAATTTTGTCTGTATATTAATAAACATTTATCTTTTTACTTAAATGAAATTTTAAAAATAAATTGTTCAGTTATTTTTTACAAAAAATAAACTTTGTATAACATAATTAGGAATTTAACATAAATTGTGATTTTTTTTGTTACGAAATCTGTTTTCTAGCTTAATGCTTTAGATATATTTCAAAAATTTCACTTCAGTATACGCAAGTACAGTCACTCAAAAAAGTATTGGGACACTCTAGAATTTCATAAATTTTTATCGTAATATTTTACTTAAACATACCATTGATACCAAAAAAAAAAAAAAAGTAAATGTTATTTTGGTAAATACAAATAATAATAATTTGAACAAAACTCATACATTAATGCAATTATGGTTAAAATTTAAAATAAAAGAAATCGAGTTAAAGAACATGCTCAAAAAAGTTTTGGGACACTTCCCAATAAATTAAGAAAAACAATTTAAACTTAAAAGTTAATATCTTGTTGGACCGCCCATGCTTTTTATGACCTCTCGAAGTCTATTTGGCAAGGATTGGATCAATTTTTTGCAAAACTATCTATCGATTTGTGTCCCCTCTTCGACGAAATATTTTCTTAAATCCTGCTTGTTAGAAATTTGGTGCTCATATAGTTTTTGCTGCAAATAATCCCACTCATGTTCAATGGGATTAAGGTCTGGACTTTGTGCAGGAGTCTAAATAACACTAGGACAGTGGTAGAGGACCCATAACTTGAAAATATCTGCAGTATATTTTGGGCCATTATCTTGGTACCGTTTAAAATATCCTGATATTCCAAGTATCGCTTTAAATTTCGCTTGAGAATGTCAAGATAGATATATTCATTAATTATACCATCAATTAATGTAAGTTCCCGACTCCAGAGCTTTCCATGCAGCCCCAGACAGTTTGGTTACCCCCTCCATATTTGACAGAAGCCGTAAATTTTTGACATCCATTGCTGTATTTGATTTCCGCCAAACTTTTTGCTTGCCATCCGATCCGAAAATGTTATATTTGTTTTCATCAACAAAAATTACATTTTCCCAATATTCTGTTGGCTGTCTTACATACATTTTAGTAAATTTCAAAACCTAGCTTCTCTATTTGCTTTGCTCATGTAGGGCTTTTTTTGAGGTACTCTGCCATGATACTTATGTTTCCTTAAAACATTTCTGACAGTATCAGGATTTACTGATTTTCCGAACCTACTTTTACATTGCAAAGTCATTTTTACTGCACTAGTTCTGGGATTAATGTGTACTTGTCTCACACAATTCACCTCTCTTAACGTTCATTAAATATCCTTGAACGCCCTTATTCTTTGCTTGTTTTCAACACTATTTTTTGTTTCTGTTTTTTTTTTTTGAACCTGCGAATGATGTTAAAAACAGTAGACTTACTCAATTTCAAGATTTTTCTATACAGCGAACTGACTTCCCTTCTTTCCAATGACTTATTGCGTGATTTCGCACACCAACCGATATATCGTTGTTTCTCACCATTTTTTCAATAAATAATATTAACTGTTGAAACGTTTATGCTTAAACTTCTACTCTAAAAAAGTGGTGTGAAATTACATTCTATTGATGCGCTGTATATTTGTTGAATTTCTGATTTCAAAAGTGTCCCAATACTTTTTTGACTTCAGTGTGACTTTGAATTATATTTGCAAAGCTAGATCAAAGTATAATTCTATAATAATAATAAAATTTTCCTTATATACTATACACCAAATGTTAAAGTATTTCTTATTTCATTTTGTTTTTGTTTTAATGTGATAAATATTTTTATAAATTGCTTTACAGTTGTGCATGCCAAGTGTCCCAACACTTTTTTGAGTGACTGTATATATCCATGCATGCAGCATGTTTAGGTGAAATAACACAAACAATTTTAAAAATAAAATTTTTAGAAAATAGTAATTATTTAAAAAATTCTGATCTTGTCAAAGTAAGTATTTTGTACTACTTACTATGCTTGTTTTTACATTATTATGGATAATTAACAAATATTAACTTATCCATTACTTGACATGAAATTCCTTTTATAATTATTTTAAAGCATTTATAATTATATTATATATATATTAGTTATGTATTACCAGCATCTATGCTGGTCACAGTCCCCAATATTCAGAAATATTCAAATTTGTTTCTTTAATGATTAGCAATTCTAAAATTTTGAATTCGGTCACAGTTCTATCTACAAATAGTTTTAAACTTGTTTAACAATTTACTAAGTTATGTCATGTTGAAATAATCAGTTATAATAATTGATTAAAAGTAAATTTCTCTAAACATTACAAATTTAAGCTTAATTTTAGTAATAATAAGTAAAGATTAAAAGCTTAATTTCAAATCACTCCAACCATGAAGTACAAACTTCGCTCCAAAAGTATTTTTAGCAAATCTGACAGTTAAACTTGCAGTTATTATACTGGTATCTAAAGTTAATTGCGTATGAATAAATACAAAAAGTAGAGGCTTTGGAACTACTCTCAAAGTTTAAGAGGCCAATATTGACAATTTTATCTGTCAAAGTAGGCGTGGCACTTCAGCTGATGATTTTTAGAAGTCATTTTGACATACTTCTAATTCATAAAATAGCAATTATGCTATATTCCTGGAAAGATCATGAATTAGAGATTTCAGAAGTATCAAAATCGATAATCTGAAGAGTTTTAGCCTACTAACTTATCTTAAATATGTTGTGGCTCAACCATCCTCCCTTTAGTGGGGTGTGTAAGTTAGGAGCTAGGGTGCCAGATCAGGTGTTGCCTCCCCCTATGGTTCTTAATGACGATCTTCGTCGCCTATAGCCTTCGTGCAGCTTTATATTGCAACGTTAATATAACTTTCACTATATTTTACTATCAATTTCTTTAAAATGCCAATCATTTTTAAGTTTCCCTCTTCCTGGTTCATTTAAATAACTACACCTTCGATCTCCTGGACCTATTTATACTTCTCTAATGATATATTATTATCTCTAATGAATAACATTTACTTCTCTGGGTAATACTAGTTAAAATGACGTACATCTTATATGATATTAAAGCAAAACTTAATAAATATAATAGCAAGAAAAGAATGACCTCTACGATCCAGATAATTGTAAACTATTAAAAATATTTTACAAGAAGAAATATAGATTTTGTACAGAAGCCTTAATCGATGTTCATGTAAGTTTTCTCGAAAAGCAGATTAGAGCTAGCACATATCAATCGAACATACAAACCAATATTCTGTGTTTTTCTAGTAGCATGGTACATAACAAGCAATTCACCCAAATCATTTGCAACAGTTCTAGTAATATGCGTTGATTATTTATTAAGGTAACCGACTACGTTCGGAACCGTGATTCATATAAAATTGTTTTATATAAGAATAGTATTACAATAAAAAATTATTTTAGTAATACTAAAATAATAGTAATAAAATTTTTTGAAATATTTAACTTAGAAGTGGGTTTATCCATGTTTTGCGACCACAGAGGGGAGAAATTTTAAGAATAAAACGCCGATAATAAAAAATTTCAATGGGTTGTAACTCTGAAAATAATGTGAATGTTTCAAAACTCGTAGTTGAGCCTCTGTAGAGAGGTCTGAGCTATATAAAGGCAAAATATTATTATAACCGAAGCATTTTTCACAAAAGGAGAACATTTTGAAAAAAGGTTATTCTAAGTTAATTTTTTGCCGAAATATTGTATTTAAATAAATTTTTTTGTCAAAATGTCCTTAAAACAATTTTATGCATGTATTCTAATCTAAGTGACACTAAATATCATGAAAATTATCCAT
>BMAV01019239.1:2139337-2190606 GCA_019973955.1 Trichonephila inaurata madagascariensis
CATGTATTCTAATCTAAGTGACACTAAATATCATGAAAATTATCCATTTATGCGCTTTTTTAAAATCACGGTTCCGAACGTAGTCGGATACCTTAAAGGCTGGTTACTCTTATCCTTCCAGTCTAGAGGTTGTGGCGCAGGAATATTTAAGATGAATCATGGCAGTTTTCTTTTGGCTTCTAGGCGAAAAAAGAACACTGCAAGAAATGAATGCCGTTATTTTAAACCATTGTAATATTTAAAAGTTTTTTTATGCCTTATGAATTGCATTGCATTCATAAGGTACCAAAGATAATGTATTTAAAGAAAAAAAAAGTCTATACAACTATATAAATCACCAAAACAGATAAAATCAAACGAAGAGTTAACTTAGAATTAGATTTAAAAAAAAACAAACACTAGTTTAAAATTAATGTCAAAAGGAAAATATTACCTTCATAAAAACATACAAGATGTATTAGGAAATGATTTATCTCCGATACATAAGCCCCCAGCGGTTAAGAAATCCTGATCTTGAGATTAATCTAATTATTTTCTACTAAAGTGTATACTCCTATTTTTAGTTTTAAGTGTATACTCCTATTTTGAATTAATAAAATGTGAATTTTCTTGTGCTGACATTAACTAAAATCTATCTTCATATGGCTTTAATGAATCTCTGAGTCTGAGCCGGCGCTTTTCCAGGGGCGGTCTTCATTTCATGTGAAGATTTCCATCTTTTACAGACTCTGAAAGGCCCCGTGGAAAAAATAAAAGATGCACCACGCTAGACTAGATCACTAAATTGCCCTCAATGAAAACTCAACTAGAACATGTATGAGTACGTCGATCAAAATTATTAATTCGGCTAAGTATTTCATAATACTTTTACTTAGATATTAACCGTTTCCTTAAAGTGGCAAAAAAAAAAATGTTAAAAAAGTCTGCATAAGTAGCACAAATGTGGTTTTAAAATTATTTAGGAACCTTTTAATCCCTCAGCCATGTGTTTAAGGAAATTTCATCGAAATCCTGGGATGTCCGGCTGATACACAAAAGCGGGTCGCTTAAGAATCGGTTGTTTTTACGGATTTCTAATCTCTTTCCGTTAGGAATTAGACGATGTCCGTCTATTGTATCTAAACAGACATATCTGGCATTGATAGTGAAATTGGATTCTTTTCCAAGGTCCTTTGTTCCTATCTTTGCGCCATTAGAATTCTAGATAGAATGCGAATGATTCGTCATTCTTTAGGTTTTCCATCTTTTTGGCAATGTTTAAGAGAGAAAGTCAAGCCCAAAGTCAAGATACATTTCAGAATTATATGAAACGAGCAAGTAGTGCTTGCTGAAGATTATTCTTGTTTTACTGCTCAATATCTTGATCATAAGCGTATGGAAATTTGATCAATACAATACCTAATTTTGTATGATCAATGTGCGGATACGGCCATGAAGTGTGTTGAAAATCTTATTACCCGACTTACGCGGATAGTCTTTCTTTTAGCTGTTGATATATGTTTTAAAAACCGTCAAGTTTAAAAACGATGTGCGAAATGGCCATGATTGCTAATTCGTGACACGCGTTTGTTTATTTTATCGAGTTTTGATGTCATTCAAGCCTTGCCGCACGACACCTTAAACCTGTGAAAGTTCGGAGAATGCTGTCTCGGGGGCAGACCTTGTCATTCGACAGAGGTCCAATTGCCCGGAGTGGCCGCGGTAGCCGAGTGATATAGGTATCGGATCGTGGCTTGCTTTGTCACGAGTTCGAGCCCAGTACCTCTAAAGACCCGCCATGTAGGGCAGCGATGCACGTTAAATCTGTCGACAGCTGAAACGTCCTTCCGTTGGTGTTGTGTGGTAGTTAGGAGAGGGGGTGCCAGCTCAGGTGTTGTCCACATCACTTGACCATGGTTCAAAATGACGTGGTCCTCGTGTAGCTGAACAGTGCGACGTTAATATTCAATCAACCAATAGCCCGGATGTGCGACATTCAAAACAATCCATCAGTTAAATTCATTAGAGTTTGTGTGTGATATACTTCTTCGTCTACCTGATAAATTTAAGTGATATCTTACAAAAATGGAAACCAGTTTAGTTTCCATTTCTCCATTTCAATTTTTTTACTTTTGAATTATCTCCTTAAAACCGTTTTACGACTTCTCTAGAACTGAGTTAGCATCTGATTAGAATATTTCTTATAAGTCGGCTTTTAAAGTCTCATTTAACTTTTTTTTTTCTTCGCCTTTTGCACTGGAAACAGGAAGAGCTACAACGTGACCTGTGAGTGAATGATATTCTTTGGTGTGAGTGAACTACTTGCATCTAATGAGGGCTTAAGGAGAGGCATAATACAAATGACAAAATAATTTTCAGAAGAGGAATGAGGTCATGAATACTGTATGATTTTTGAAAAGAAATTCTTTAAAGTTTGAAGTATAGTGTAAAACTTCTCTGTCACGTGACAACAGAGATGCAAAGACATCGGGAAGTTAATGAACCGGTGCGCATCACGTTCGTCTAAGAAGACCCCCCCCCCCATCAAGATTGACAAAACTTTGAAATTTAGTTTATTAATCAACTCCAAAGTCAATGTAAATGGTTCAAGATGTTTTACACAGCCTGCAGCAGGAAAAGTTTATTCAAAATTTAATACTTTATTGAAAATAAACAAAAGAGTATGTTTTGCCCATTAGTTTTTAGTTGCTGAACTGATTTAATTTCTAACAAGCCATGAATTCGAATCCCCGTGGTGTAGAGGACGTGCAGTGGTTAAATCTGTCGAGGATCCAATTGCTCCTGCTGGTGTGGTGAGCCAGTTGAATTGTCTGCGTCATGGGACAAGGGTTAAAAAGTACGAAATGTGACGTTAAAAAAGAATTAAGTTTTTTTCTGTCAAGAATTGTTTTGTTTCAATGAAGGATTAAAAGATGTCACGAAAGATTTATTAAATTCATCAAATACTTTATTTTCGTTTGTTTTTGTTTAAGTACCTCTGTGATCCGTAAGTCGATGAAATATTTACTGGAGTTAAAGTGAAAAAAGTTTAAGTTCAGTAATGTGTTAATATTCAGAAATATAAATTAAGATACTTGTCATGAAAAACTCAATGTAATGTTAGTTTTTTTAAAAAATAAAAAAATTCTCCTTTTAAAACGTAAAATATTGCAATTCTTTTATAAATATAAAGTGACATTTTCAAACGAAAAAAAACAGAGGAAACATAATTTACTCTTTATATTTTTAGAATTTTTTCCCTATTTTATGATTTGCGATTAACATTACATTGGCAGATATCTGTTAAACCAATGGAAGCTTCCACAATAAGGAACATAAACATAAATTTTGTTCCATCTTTCTAAATATCATTTTGATCCGTATTGTGTCTGAAGGATTTCTGTTCATCTTTGATTTATTTTAGATTGTTTCTCGTTCTATCTTTTTCAAATGAATTGTTTGTTTTGCATTTAGAAGTAAAATAATTGAGAAGCAGTCCAATTTTCTAAGCCGAATGAGATTTTATCAAATTTAATAAAAATATCGATATTTTCTGAAGCCTGCAAATTTTGTTTGTGAGTATCATGAAAGCATAAGTGCAATTTTTGTTCTAGTTCGTATGGCTTTTTAACTTTTTTTCATTGGATAAAATAAGGTGGAAAAAAAAACTCTCGCAGCTTTATGAAATAAACTGTTTATTTCTCATCGCACTTGTCACTTACTGTCCCATTGATTTTTAGTTGTAAGTAGAATAAAAACATTGTACTAATACAAAAGAAATGAGTAGGATTGCATCTTGCTTATAAAGTTTATTTTTAAAAAATAATATATAAAGTAAAATGTTATTCCATAGGATTTTCAATGAAATAAATGTTTTAAAATGTGTCGATTTCTTTTGCACATATCATGAAGTTCGTTTTATAAAATATCTTATCTAGTTTTTAAAATTAAATAATGATAGTTTTAAAGGATAAAACAGTTTGAAAGAACACACACACTTCTTTATAAAAAGTTATAACCGAATAATGGACACACACTGCTACATGTATATGAATATAAATTTTAGGGACAAATAAATAGTTTGATGCTGCACTATTTATGAACATAGCAGACTGAGGACTGCTGTAAAAAAAGTGGGGTTTAACAAATTTTATGGCAGGACAAACAAAATTTTATTTTTTGTAATACATACATTTTATTATGCATACACATTTTGTTGAATAAAATATGCAACGCGTAAAAATTTATAGTATTTGAGCTGAGTATTTCGTACAATCACACACACAGTTATGTTATTTTTCCAGATTTTCAAATGTCCAGAGCCATTTTTTAGACAAAATTTCACTTGATTAATGGATTCAGTCAAACTTTTTTGCTCGAATAAAACGGATGTTATTTGAGAGTATGAAAAGAAGTCTTTACATTCTAAATTTAATTTTCGGTATTTTAAATTGCAAACTGATCGAGGGAAAAAAATGTAATTTAGAACCAACTCACTTAAAATATCCGCTACAGATGTTGAGTTAAATTTAATTTTATATTTTTTTAAAATTTTCTATTAAAACTTTTCATATAAGTTAATTATGCTGAAAACTAAAATTATTCATCAAAACAACCTAGTGAATAACAACAGCTGCATTTCATACGTGGAACCTGACTTACTGAAATGGGTGATTACAGAAGAGAAATGAGATTGGAGTGAAAATAATCACATTTCTTCAATAAAGTATTCACAAGTTGTTTTAATGTGATTTGTGAAAGTTTACTTTTTCTGCAAAAAATGTTTATAAAAATATTATTTTTCTGTGTATGTGAGTTTAAGTGCTGATCAATTAGAATGATTACATTATGGGTGTACATCCTCCTTTTCATTTTTATATCTTAATTATGATTCATCGTTCGGATGTCTATAAATGTATATATTGAACAATTTATAAGCAGATTTTGAGTAATGTATATGTACTCAAACAAAGAACGTGGACTGTAGCTTTAAAGGATTTGTTTATGGAGCGACGGGATTGGTTCGTTGTGCTCCGTGTTTAGAGACTACTGAATACAAATGCAAAGAGGACTACTAGCGCCCTCCTGCACATGCGGGTAGTAACAATTCAAAGGATTTTATTGTGACAAAAAAAGCTTAATTGCTAATATTACTTAACTTTTTTTCAATTACTATTAGCTCACAATCTCTATATATTTATTTATTCATCTTCGTGGAATTTTCATTCGTTAATAAAATACATTTCAAAGCGCTCAGTTGATCTGAAATTTTATATAACATGATTATTTTGGATGACAATACAGTAATTTAGTTATAATTAATAAAAATTAATTGATTAAAACTAATTATTCAAAGAATTACAAATACACACACACAGCCAAGTTGGCATCAGTTTTAGCGTCTTATGTCAAAACATGAAAAGGGTTTTTTTCCTCACATTTTAAAGCGCTCGTTTGAGCTGCAATTTTCTATACACTATTGTTTTGGGTAAAAATATGATAATTTAATTATAAATAATTAACATTAATTGACTGAAACTAATTATTTAAAGAATTACAGATACAGCCGTGTTGGCTTCATTTTTAGCAAATTGGGTCAAAACTTAAAGTTTTTTTTTTTCTCGCGTTTTAAAGCATTCAGTTGAACTGAAATTTTATAGACACAATTGTTTTGGATGACAATACGATACTTTAATGATAATGAATAAAAATTAATTATCACTTAATGTGGTGATTCTGTCATATGTATACTAATTGTAACTTTTTAATAAAAAGTAGCTAAAATAAAATTTTTCTTTGTTGATCTAAGTAGGAAATAACTTTAAATTTTTTTTTATATTACTTGTTTGATTAAAAATACTTATTATTAATTTTAAAAACATGAACGTGCAATAACTTATTTTTGCTGAACTGTGTGTGTGAAGTGAACATAAAATAAATATTCATTGTTTCGTGCGAAACAAGATGAATTCTATTTGAATTAAGATTTAGAGAATGAATAGCTGTTATGCCGCTTTGAATACGGGGTGGAATGTTTGAAGAAGTTCTTATGTATCTGAATTCTCTTATTAGTATCAGACCTATGTGGATTCATCATAATTCATCTTTTAGGTCTGCTACTAAAAACTTCAATAGTATTAGAAACTCAAATAAAATAGAAATTCGATACTTTAATGCACATGGATTTGAAAATGTTGCAATTAATATTATTGAAGTAGTCCCTGATAGTAAGGAAAGATTATGGTGGGAAAATAACTATATTAAATATTATAATGCAGTTTATTCTTATGGACTAAAAGTATTATACCAAGTTAAAAATATTCTAAATGCAATTAAACAAAATTATCAAGCTTAATATTACAAAAATGAGATTAAAAAAAGTAATAATAGAAAACTAGAAGGGCTAGAGCTAAGAGATTAAGTAGAGACAAAAATGTACTTACAAATAGTATTTTAAATACATGTAAAAGTTTCGATAACATAAAATACTTCAAATCTTTCATGTTTGACTAAGTAAGACAGAATTATGCATAACAGAAGATGTACTAAATTCAGAAAAAATAAAAGATTGTCATGCTTTACATATTGTAATAGACATTCACAAATTTTTGAAACGTAAACATAAAATAAAAGTCAATATAAATAAAAAATATCAAACAGAATATTGCACATTATTTTATATAAATAAATCGTATAATATTAATTCTTCTAGCATATTTAAAAAAACACTTGTCAACTTTCTCAATTCATAATATCACAATTAAAAAAGCTTTTAAATACAGTAAAAACATAGGTAGATCATTTTTTAACTATAATGTGCCTATAAAGCAGGGAAACTTAAAATGTAATTGTAATGAATTTATATAAAGAATTTATAGATAAACATCACCATCATGTTATTACTGATAGCCTCAGTATTGTGAAAGACAATAATCTCAAAAATATAATGAATAATGATACTGGTTTTATAGCAAACCCTCACAGAAGTTCTGGCGTCATGAGGGAAAGAGGAAATTCCGATGGGGGTCCAGTTATACCCTCGGTAAATGCTTGTGCAACGCCAGGCTAAATGGAAGGAGAAGAAACCCATACGGTGGAGCAAATAAGTCAGAATTTCGAAAATGGCATATTGTTTAGATATCACACCCACCCCTGGAAGTTCTGATATTGAGAAAAGAATGTTTATAAAAGTAGAGAAAGTCCGTGTAACGCGCGCACGCTAGGCTAAGCGGAGGTAAAGAAAAAAACTAATAGTCAAAGTAATTTTGAAAAAGAATATTAGGGAACTGCTGAGTTGGTGAAGGGAAGGGAAGGGAAACATTATAAATGAGAGAAAGCCCGTGTAACGCCGGGCAATGCAGCTAGTAGTTCATTAATATCCATTTTGATAGGACACAAATGTTTTTGCTCACTTAATTGTCATAAAAAAGTACTTGTAATTCGATCAGAACAGAGTGCAGGGCTCAATAAAGACCTGCTCTTCTGGATTGTGATACTACCATATGTTGAATATTCCCGCCAGTTTCAATAGATCCTTGGAGTGGAGTATCGATTCCGTTATCTGACCCTGGTTTAAACTTTTTCAAATTCTTAAGTGTTGCATAGATTTTTCCGATAAGAAACGTCACTGAATTAAATTTAGTTTTATATTGTGAGTATAAACGAAAAGTAATTTATTATTAAGAACTAAATTAATTTATCGAGTATTTTCGATTTCCATTGTTCTGAATAAAATTATTTCAAAATTCATTTCCGCAGCAATTATATATATATTTTTTAAATAATGGATACAGAAGTGAAATGAACCCAATAAACTTTGATACGATATCATAGACAAAAGTCTAATAGCGCCTTATTAAAATACTCTAGCCCAATGCAGCATTTCATCATGAAAGCGCCCATGTAATGAGCCCTATTAATTGCACCAATACTCATTTATTCTCGAGAATGAATAAGTGGCCACCCAAAGCTCTCCTTGATGGCCCATCCACTTGAAGCCTTATCTGGTTATTTAGATGAAGGGAAGTGGCGATGACATCCATTCTTATCTATTTCCTGGATGACCCCAAAAAGAAGAGAACTTTACGAAATGCTACTTGAACTTGACTCCAGGGACAGAGATTTTTTCCCGCTCTTTTTTCAAACGCCTATCAGTTCTGATGATTAAATGTTGAGACTAAGTTTGGCTGATGGATAGGAAATATGTGTTTCTAGAATTGAGGGTAAATATCAAAACAGTGGATATTAAGTTACCGACGGATATTTTACGTTTGATAATCTTCACGGGTGAAATCGTCTTTGATATGTCAGAGGTCGATCGCTTCGGTTAGGCAATCGAGTGTATAATATGGTAAATAGGCTAATGGTTAAAAGTTAAGTTTTCTTTTGATGACTTTTTTACCGGATTCGTTTCATATAATAAGTAGATAATCCAACTTGAGTAATAAATAAGAGTATGTGGGATCATAAATTAGTTAGAAAATAGTTTGAATGGTACAGAAAGTAACTTAAAAATGTCGTCCACAAATTTTATTCTCTCGTAATGAGATAAATAAAATTCTGAATGAAAGAAAGAGTTTTATTTATGTCACACATTATATATAAAGCAACATGAGATCTTTAGCCGATGGACATCGTCATTTTGAAGCTTGATCAAGTAACGAGGATGACACCTGAGTCGCGGCAGACCCTCTCCTAACTAACAGACTAACGGGAGGACAATGAACCTCGACAGATAGAGCTTGCGTCAGCCCTTTCTAAACGTCGGGTCTTCAGGGGCACCAGGACTCGAGCCTGTGATAAAGAATCATGAAAGATAAGCTGGCCCAGGGGCGGTTTGCTTTTGGATCTTTGTGTGGTGACGGTTGCAACTCTTCAAACCTTTGCCTCTATATTTTATTGAAAAACCAATCACATCCACTGTAATATTAATTTGCACCCATAATCATGCCTGCTACGAATGGGGATGAAATTTTTTTACATAATTACGATGGATATAGAAATGATTTTTAATACTTACTTTGATATATTACTTTTTGATACTTAGTTATCGTGTTTCATTAACAAATTGATTTTTTTCCCTAGAAAATCTGGTGACCCTTGGTTAGCCAAATCTGGAAAACCCTCGCTCAACATTGTGACAACATTGTCATAGTAAAGCTTAAAAAGTTTAAAAAAAATCACTAATGATAATAGCAGTGCAACGGCATAAAAGTTGAATAATGTTGTTTTTCCATAAATAAAACCAGTTTGAGGATTTTATTACTGACTCTTTGTACAAATATCAATAAAATAATTAGAATTTTTTACCTTGAATATGATATTCACTTTTATTTACGTATTAAAAATAAATAAAGTATGGATGGGGTAAATAATTTTGTGTGTTCGTGAAAAAATGATTTTAATTAACTATAGAACTTAATTTTTTCTAAATTAGTTCACAGAAATGTATCTCTAATATATACATCAAATATTATGGCATTATTTGATAGATTTTTAATTTTAAGTTCCCCAAAGCAATTATCTCTCGTGTGATCCGCTTTTGAAACTCGATCAAGTTTCTATTCTGGGATAGAATATTTAAGTTTTTTTTCTTCTTTTTTCTTTTTTTTTTTTATAACCATGGCTTACTGTTATTTTATGCGGTCGATTGCTTGGATTTTCTTTTTTACTTAATATGTATTAATAATCTTTCCTGTAAGATTAGAAAACACCGACAATCGATAGGAAGTTATTGAAGTTTTCAGAGCGCAAAACATACTGGCTGATTAAATAGAAAAGAATCATCGTCATTATAAATGTTCTTGTTCATGGAAGAAATTAATTGCTTCCAAGATCACAGAATTACAAGCTGATTGGAAGTATTGAGAGAAGAGAGAAAGTATTGAGAGTCTAGAAAATTATTCAACATGCTAGACACAGAATTGTGTTACCTGATTCGATTCGATTCAAAGAAGTTTCTTTTTCGGTTTTCAAAAATGTAAGAGACAATGCTTCAATCAAATGTGATGTGCTAAAATTATTCAATAAATATATGATCTTTTGAACAAAAAAAGAATCGTGTTTTAAATATTTTTAAATCTAAAATCCCAACTATATATATTTTACCTACTTTGTTAATGATTACAATTATACAATTAAAATTAATATGAAGTATTAAAAAGAAGCCAATCGTATTTTTAATGTAATAGGATTATATAGGGTTTTTTTTAAGAATAAAATAGTGATAAATTAAAATCGATATTATTTTTACTATTTGCTTTCCAAATCTTTCGATTAAAACATATGATGCGTGACGTAAAAATGGTTCACAGTTTACAGACAAACGCGTTTCTTGAAAGCTACATTTTGCCTGTAGGCAAAATACGGATCAGCAATTTTCCGGTTCTAACTGGCGAGTTCGGTCTGGTGAAACACGTGAATGTAGTTAGTCATTTTTTCTCTTCTTTTGAACAAAGGCGTAGCTGATAAGTATGGATGCAACATTTATAAAACCCAAATAGCTCTCCAAAACCCTTAACACATCCGTTAATTATGTGGAAAATGGATAATTCGTGAAATCTTTCGCATTGAGTGATGTGTGGTGAAAGGTAAAAGTTTTAGAAAGGGCTTTCAGTCAACGCTGATTTTTATTTTAATTTATAATTTTGTAGTAAGGGTTAAAGTATCTTATTGATCAAGAGTGTCAAACTCGTCTCTAGTTATTTCTGATTTCTAACGAATCAAGGAATGCTGTTCCTTGCAATTGGTTCCTCGATGCATATGTCGTTGTTCTTAGTGACGTTTTGTTTTATTATTTTGATGCCTTAGTGTAACTTTTGGTACACTATAACATTGTTTCATCGCATCATCCTTAGCGTTTCTACTTTGGAGCCTTTAAGGGCTCCAGGAATTGAATTCGACAGAAGTGCCACCGAACGACCGCGATCTTCCGGTCAACTCCATTGAAGCGTCACTTACACTTTTCAAGATCTTAATTCGCACTCTAACTTAAGGGCTTCTGAATGCCAATGCATTGTATGGTATAAAATATTGTCATCTAATTATACTTAACTTTAAAAAAAGTGTGTGTTCTTATGACCACACACACACACGATAGAAGTGATAACTCCAAATTTTCTAATGTTACTTCAGGGATTAGTTAGGTGAATAAAAAAAAAAGAGGATATTAGTATTGTCCTATAAAATTATTTATTCATATGTCTTTACTCATAAACTAATATTTTTGTGCTAAATATATATACAATCATATTTGGGAATTAATTGTATTCTAAGCAGGAAACAATAGGTTTATGGTAGCTGAAATAGGTTATAGATCCTTTAGATTCAAAATTTTATTTAAATATATATATATATATATAAACTCCGTCAAGCGTTGTTCCGTACATCCTCGTGCTTCATTTGGATTATTTGACATAATTAAATTGAATTTTGATTTTAAAAAATCAACTAAAGGTTTTGATTTGTCTTTTGAAAAATCTACTTTAAAATTCTTACTTAAAATCATAAAAATTTGTTCAGAAGACCCGATCCGTGGCCGGTTTGGTGAATTTTGGTTGTAATTTAATAATATTCAATTCTATCCATGAATTAATTTAAGCAAAGGGATAGTAAGACAGGTAGTTGATTGGGCAGAGAGGAATATAGGTCAAAACCTTTAAAAAGGGATTTAATCAGAAGCTTTATATCACAAAATCTCTGGCTTATACTAGGTCTTATGTCATTGTATGGCAGTTTTGTACAAATACATCCGGTGCTGCTGCAAGGGAAGTCTTCATAATTATATTTTGTTTTCTTGTATTTAAATTATTTAATTTAACTTTTTCTTAATACCTGTATACTTAATTTTGATATATTTTAAATTTTAAATTTTTTTAATTTTCTTTTTAAAATCAAAGTATATTTAAGTAATGTGATTAATAGAACAATTTGTTCATTGTTATGTAAATTCGCTTAACAAAATATATTTTTATTCTTACGATAACTGCAATATTGCAAATGATAATTATACTATTTACTTAGTTCTATAAAAATGTGTCCTTTTTCTACATTTTATGTGAAACTCTAGTGTAAGATTTTTCTTTCTCTCTAAGCCTATTTTTTAAAAATATTACGTTTCATTTTCATATTTCAACAAGGATTAGAATTAATCCCGCATTCATTTTAGTAGAAAGAGGTGGCGCGGGGGAGGGGCACTTAGATCGAAGCTAGGAACTTTACTTTTGCTGCCTATTGGTGGGGGGGACAAACAAAGCGCGGTTTAGAATGGTGGGGGGAAACATCCCTCCTTTCCGTTTTAGGGGTGTGATGTCCGACTGAAGCCGAAAAAACCCGAATTAGCGTTACATTCACGAGCGTGACGTTCAGTCAAGTTCCCTTTCTAGCAAAACGTGGCAATAGAAGTTATCACTTCAAAAAATACATATTCAGCAATATTTTGTGTTTTTAATGAGCCTATGTAATAAGTTCTGGAACACAGAGAAACAGATTTTCTTTAAAATCTTAAATATCTCATAGGGGATGTGCAAATAGTGGCCCTCAAAAAGATTTTTCTGCGGCTTGCCAAAATAGTCAGAAAATTCAATTTGACTCGAGATTTGTTTCCCGTTGCGCTATCAAAAATTTGTGTTGTATATTGCACTTTTAGGAAAACAGAATTGATTTAATTATTTATTAGTAAAAAAAAGTACCTGAGAGTATTTCATTTAATGTTAGTGATCCTCTTCATTTTGGAGGACGAGCAGATTTCAGGAATTCAAGAAAATTGAGAGTTTAAAGTAAATTTGCTCTCTCTCTCACACACGCGCATTCCATTCATAATGAGAAGAAACTATTAATATTTTAGTTGACTTTTACAAATCTTTTCTTGATGAAAAATCTCCATGTATGAAGAAATTTAATGGGAAATTGCTCTTTATATATTTTAATGAACATATACAATTTATGAGCAAAGTTTTTCTTACAAGAGTAAATATAGATGCAAGTACAACAAGATGACAAAAGCTTAAAGGCTGTGATGAAAATTTAAGTGAGCAATCTCTTTCTCTCTCATTCCTGATTTAAGAAAATAAAATTGTATAAAAGTTTGATGGGGTATATTTGTCTCATTAAATTAATTCTGGAATATAATGTGCTTGCAGCTATAGATAATATGCAATTAGCACAATAAATAAATTGAATAAATCTGCCTCTATCATTTATCTCAGACAATCATTTTAAATAGGTGTGGGACTCCGATATCCTTCGCTCCCTCAAGGGAACGGGATGTTGCTGCAGCCCAGTGTTCAAGGTATCGGATCATGGCAGGCATGCCATGAGTTCGAGACCAGTGCCCCTAAAGACTAGCCGTGTAGGGCAGCGATGCACACGTTAAATCTGTCGAGAGCTGAAACGTCTTCCCGTTGGTGTGGTGTGGTAGTTAGGAGAGGGGGTGCCAGCTCAGGTGTCGTCCACGTCACTTGACCATGGTTCAAAATTACGTGGTTCGTCGCCAAAAGCCCTCGTGTAGCTGAACAGTGGGACGTTAATATTCACTCACTCACCCACAAAGGAACGAACACAAATTGTCCAACCCTGCCTTGCATGACATTTACCTTTTAGATAACCTAAGTTTTTAAAGCTTATTTATATTTCCATATAAAGAGTTATAAATTAACTACTTGAGCAGAAAAGTGCTAATTTATATCTCCAGATTAATTAATATGCAGAGTTTAAATCTTTTCCTTTCCTCTTAAGTAAAAGGAATTATCGTTCTAGCAAAAGAGCGGTTATTGGAAATCTAGCTAATTAACATTTCTATTCCCAATAACAATATTTCGTACCTTAATTAAACGAAAAAGGAAGTAATAATAAAGGTTTTTGTTTTTTGCTCCATTCAATTTTGAAGATCCCGGATGGGAGAGTGAGTAAAAAAAAAAAACTTGAAAAAAGGTATCTAGATTGCATTCCTGAAATTCTTGTGAACCAAATTAATTTTTGTCTGGATGGTCTTTGAATCGACTCCATTTACATGAGCAATTTGGAAAGGTTTTGGTCATAAGTCTCCAATGCTGTCTTTGAATGCGAGTGAAAGTGAGATTGTATTTCACTGGTATATCTTTGTTACTGGATCGGGATTTTTTTTCGATACGGTTCATACATTCTTGACGAAATTGAGAGGAAAAATGCAGTATAATATAAAAGAGGAAATAAAATTATTTAACCCAAAAAATTGCAAAACATGACTGTAAGCCATGCAATTATGAAAAAGAGTCGAATATGAAAAGGATAATATAATGTGTTTATTATTTTTAAAAATTAGTTAAATTTTATTTTTTACCCGGTATATATAAGGTATTGACAAACATTGATATCTGAATAAATTACCAATACAACAGTCATTATTTCTCTTATACTCACGGTGGTTGAGTGGTCCTGATCATGAACTCGAGGCTGACGTTGCCGGGTCGCGGGTTCGAGTTCCGCTGCCAATGAAAAGCCGCTTGCGGAGAGCTGATGCATGTTAAATGTGTCGAGGCTCACGTGGGCACAGGGTTGAAGTTCAGACGAAGGGGGGGGGGCAGTTCAAGTGTCTTCCTCGTACCTTGACCAGGTTCTCCATTAGAGACTTCGTGTTGAATGCGACGTTAAGAAAAATTCGTTCTTTCACAGGTTCTTGACCGGCAGTATTTCGTTAGATCCGCGTGTTCTACTATTGATTCGATAAAGAAAACGTCTTGTAGGGGAATTGGATGTTAAATCTATCGCATACCCAAAGTATTAGTTGATAGGATGTGGGAGTTTGGACACTGTGGATGGTACAGAGAGATAGATCATGTGCCACCCACACCACTTGATCGTAGTTTAAAATTTTGTGTTTCGCCGGCATTAGATCTCTTGTTAGTATTTAATGAGAATATTATTGTAGCTTCACACACACACACACAATTTGAGTAATACTTATATACATATAGCGCAATTAACTTTATGAATATAATAAGAATTCCCTCACCAAAAATATGCCGAGAGAAGAGTTTTAGTATGTGTCAAAAAGAAAACTTACCATTGGCGAAATACTGAACATTATCGAACTACATTAGTGAGTGTTGATGGAATATTTTAAAAATTGGGTCCTCTCGAAAACAACAAGTTTCATTTTTCATTAAACGTAAGTTGGAATGAGTTGAGTAGTTTGGTGTTTTATGGCGCAAGAGCCAGTTTTGGCTATACTGCGCCAAACATTCATAGGTCTGTGGTCTGGACGGGAAAAGAAGAAAAGGAGAAATTGGATGACAAGATGGAGGGTCGAAAATAGAGAAGGATCACTGGGGTACCTCGGGGTCATGACACCCGTGCTTACCAAAGATAGTAAACCCCTTGGGAAAAGGAAAAGATCACTAGAGGGTATCTCGGGATTGTGACACCCGTACCCACCTAAAGAAGGTGAGCCCCCTGAGGGGGCGTAAGTTGGAAACACGAAAGATGTGTAAGATTTTCATAATCTCGATTTTTGTGTTTCACAAAAACCAACAAAATAAATGTTGAATTAATAACTAATTTCATGTGTAATGACGGATAAATAGAGAAAAATGAAGTTTTTAGAATTTTTCTTTTTCTTTTTTCAAAAACATTGAAGTCTAATATTAAAGAAACTTGTCTTGCAGTAAATAAATAAAAAATTAAATATCTTTTAATCTGCATTTACTTTTCTGTGAGGGATATTTTTACGACGACTTCCTGTCCCCCCCACACAAAAATGTGGTGACCTCCAGATTTGAAATTCAGCTTTAAAATTTTTGCTGCAGACTCCGGCCAAGTTTTATATATCTTTAGCTGAAATACCTGTTCTTACGGGTTAAGTTTCAAAAACATGAAATTCACGTATTATAGCAATTATAATATTTTTTAGGGGGGCGGGGAAGTAGGTATGAAGTAGTATAACCAAAAATTAAAAATATTGCGTTCAAATGAATGTTCACATTATAAATAATTTTAAACAAATTGCAATTTGGTCTCAAAGTAAATAATAATTTAACAAAAACAAATATTTCAATGTAAGAGAGAAAACTAGCATGCTAAGGAGTAAGTAGATATGAATGAATGCAAATAGAAATAAAAATTACAACAGAAAAGTGACAGCAGCAGTAAGTTTCTGCTATGAGAACTATGGGTGAAATAACCTGCAATATATAGATAAAGTGAAAGAAAAAATTAATGATGATAAACCGATTCACTAAGTGCTATCATAAAAAAGAAATATTAGGAAGCCTCCAGTTGGAAAAATTAAATTAGTCTTACATGAGGTATGGTTGCAATATTATCTAACATCTCTGTAATACATCTAATATACAGTATTAGATGTAATTCAACACTAAAAAAATTAAGTAGTATAAACTAAAATCAAAAACTACCTAAAACAAGTTCCCGTTGAAATAGTCCAGAACCAACAAAAGTACTGAAAGAAACAAAAAATAAACCATGTTGCTAAAAAATTAATTATTGAAAGAATAGTTTTTTGCAATATTTCTATTAAAAATTATAATTTGATTGTAAAGAGGAAACAAATGAGTACATGCAGTGATAAATAACTATAGTGATAATTGAAATATATATATCATATATGGACAGTATGACAAGATAAAATATGCATATGATCTCCAAGAGACTATGTGAGGAACAGATTATCACATTAACACTAAGCCATGATGATATGAGGTATAAAATCACTCCAACACTGAATTTTAAAGAAATTCAGAAGGAAATATGAAAAAATATTTTAAGATGCATCTTTTTTTTTTTTTTATACAAACTTTTTTTTTATCACAGTTTTCTTGTTTGCAAGATTGTCAGAAGCAAAGTTACGTCATGACGAAAATCCAAATGAATCTAAAAGAAAATGTGAGAATATTGTTTCAAGGTGCACCTCATCATAGTTTCAGCAAATAGCTTCTTGTTAAAAAAAATTCTGGTTTTTTTCATTTAAAATATGAATTCGTATCGGTCATAGGGATCTGAAGGCAAAAAATAATGACATGCAAAAAACAACATGGTACATTCTGGTTTCTCATAAATAGGAAGCATTATGTTCAAAATATTACCAACGTGTTAATAGCAATTAGTTTGAATTTAGTGTCATTTTCTTCCTGTTATACTTTAAGCAATATTTTTTCTGCACTGAAGAAAACATTAAGTATGCCGATGAAAGAAGAATATCAATAATCTTTATTTTCAACGACAGTAAATGGCATAGATGTGTAAAACATGTAACATTTACATGTAAAAAAATGTATTCAATGGATGTATATGTACAATCAGCTTGAAGAACAGATTGTTAGAAGGAAAATTACTTCAATGTACATTTAATCGTACAACCGTAGATTAGTAGTACCTCTAACGTTTGGTTTTGCAAGAATTGCAAACCTGAGGTCCTTACCACTGTTCAAGTACCAAAATTTGCATAAATTTTTTTGCTAAGTCAATTCTTTAAGTCAACATAAAGTTAGTAACCAAAATAGACGAAGCAAAAATTTTTCAGATACAACTTAAAGGCTTAAAGAGAGCTTCTTGATGCTAATAGCAAAGCTATGACGAATCATGAAAATCAAATGAAATAGGATATCGGATGGTATGAAAATATCTTTAAAAGTAGCCCGTGCAGTAATAAAGTTACACATTGCAAGAAGGGTAGTTGTTCCATTTTTTGCAATCAACATGTATTATTATAAACCACAAAAATATATAAGAAATAATCATGAACAAAAATAAAACAGATACATAAATTTAATGAACATTAAAATAAAAAAAAACAGCCTTGCAGAAAACAGATTTTATTATTATGTAAAATCACAGCTATTTTTAAAAACAAAATATACTGATTTAATATGAAACTGTATCCCAAACACACAGAAACAA
The DNA here is from genome assembly GCA_019973955.1 of Trichonephila inaurata madagascariensis. NCBI lineage: Eukaryota > Metazoa > Arthropoda > Arachnida > Araneae > Nephilidae > Trichonephila > Trichonephila inaurata. The sequence goes on from BMAV01019239.1 coordinate 2,157,206, forward strand.
AACATTGAGCCAACTTTGGCGGAAAAAGACACGACGAGCGATCAGACACCTATTGCATAGTGTCCAAAACTTATAATACTTGCATTAGTTAAAGTCATTCAGCATTAATGAATGAAACAAAGTTTAATCACTTTAGTTTGAAATTCCGGTAAAGGGTAAAATATTTTCTTAATAAAGAAAACACGATTCACTTCATCGCTGAATCAACTGTAAACAAAAGCGCGTTGTAATTTTTTCTCTTAAACGTTACTCGAACACTTGATTGACCTTGAAAAAATAAATAAATTTCTAAAATTTAGTCATTTTTATTTTTGCAAACATTCCCCCCCCCCCCAAACATGTTATTTCGTCTTAATTTATTGCAGCAACCATTGAACCCTGGAGCGCAGCTATGAAAAACTAGATATTTAAAAACGTTTTTTTTTCCTTCTGGACTTGTTTCTGATCGGAAACATTTTGTAACAGAGGTAAATATTACGTCCGTTTCAATTAATCTATTTTTCTTGACAGCTGATCGTTTGAGGCGTAACAGGCCGAGAGCTAAATTTATCTACTCCACGATATTTTGGGGCCAAAAGCCGTGACATTGACTCAGCGTAACCGAAGGGAAAAAAGAAAGGAAACCTTTTGAGGACACACCTGTAGGGAAAACGACTTTCTTCTTTACCTGTCGTTTTCCTCATTAGGGATTCAGCGCACGCTCTTTCATGTTTGTGACGGCACCACTTCAGTGCACTCATGTGCTCGTCACGTGGACCGATTGGCAAATACTTTTAAGAAAGGAAGAACTGCAACACACTCCGCGGGTGATGGAAGCCAGCGATTCGATTTCAAAATTATATTTATCAACCTTGTACTGGTTTCACAAACAGATGCGACTACTTTATAATTTGATCTCAAATTATCAAAAAAAGAAGAAAAAAATCATTATTAACCATGCATTTGCTTCATATATGTGTTTAAAGTTTGAACAGACATCGGAAAGGGTCGTTTGTTGTAACTTATTGAGAAAGATAAGACAATTTGTTTAAAAATATATTGTAAAGCACAGGAAACATACTTTATGTATGTATTTAACTTTATATAAATAAGTTGCAGGAAAACCCAGATGGAAAAGCCGTCACGTTATAGTAGCTTTTTAATGTGCATCTTTGTCATTTCAAATATTTAAGATTCTTCTAAAGCAAATGTGTGTACTATGTGCTTTGCTTTTTCATCGCATGTATACAATTTGCTCATTTTTTTCAATATTTCGATACGAAGTTGTCCAGTTTTGTAAATAAATAATGATTATGGACTTGCGCACGCGCCGTAACATAACTTAAAACGAAAACTTGGATGCTCGAGTGGTAACTTATTATATTTGTGAGATTATTTTCTTTTTTAAAAAACATTGGCAATTGGATATTGAATGTTCTGAATATATCGTTTGAGCTCGTTAGTGAAGCCTTGATTCCAGTATAATAGACAAGCACAACTTACTGGTAGGAGACATGAATCAGGTACTATATTTTAAATAATTTCATAATCCTAAATCTTGATCGTCGCAAACGTACGCTTCCACATAATATTAAAAAAGTGATATTGTATCAGAAGAATGTATACTTCTATCGTTTACATGCATTTTTTTCATTCGTTACTCTTTATCTATTTCGTCATTTCCATTTTTGCAAATTTTTCCATTCTGCATCTCGGTCCAATTTCCATTTCTCATTTTTGTCCATTTTTCTCTTAAATAATAATTTGTTAAAAAAAATAATAAAACTTAAGTTGAAAATACATATATTTAACATTTTTATTTATTTTTTTATTGATTTTGTGTGCCTATTTTTCAATCGGCTGTTTTTGCTTACGCTTGAACTTTGATAACATTTTCAACTCTTTTTTACACCGCAAATACTTTGGAATTTACTAAATAATTATCTTGAATCTGTAGAAATATAAATGTTAGCCAACGGATTATCAACTCATTTTGATACAGATTCATTTTATGGCTGTCTTTTGTATTTAAGTATCAATTGAAATAATTGAGGGAAATCTATAATTCCAAATAAATCTGTCAATTTTTATATATAACTCTTTAGACATCTTTAAATATGATATTAAATCGAGGACGCTTTCGTAGAAGTTTTTCTAGTTTTTTTTTTTATGGCTTAGATTTAGTAAAATTTCTGATTTCTTTGTCCTATTTATAAGCGTCCGTCGCTTATCCTTGCTCGCCGATGACAAATGTTTATTCCTACGGTTAGGAGATTGTAAACATCCCATCATTTTTTTTTCTACTCGCAACGGAAGTCCATTGGCCCGAAATAGGCCACAGCGATAATGAAGTGAAGAATGTTCTGTTTCGGGCGGAAAATATTTTTGCATTACAAAGTTTCACGATTCAACATTAATTTGCGTCATCGTGTTGAATTTCAACTATGAGGAAAACAGAATGCAGAATCGTCAATGTTTTTCCTGGAATTACCAGAATAATAATAATAAAAAGAACAAATGTGTTTATGTTATTGCTTTTAAACTGATAACCAGAAAAACGACCGCCAAGTGAACGTTGGATGGGGAAATACATCGTGAAGACAAATGAAATCTAAATATTTGTCGTAAGGTGGTGGTTGGATGCTTTTCATTTATCGGATATTTTTACGCCTGAAAATTATTTGATTTAAATATAAATGTGATACTGTTGTCGGAAAAATATGTTTATCCATATTACTTGGAAAACGTTCCTTACCACCCATCCTAATTAGTAACGTTGACTGCTGTGCCGTTGAGCCTGTATTCGAATCCTGGATAAGGCATAGCTGTTTGTGAATGTTTGTGCTTTAGCGGCAAGGGGGTACTCTAAATTGCCGTCGAGCCGCAAGTCCTCTCATGAGGTTGGTGGAAGGGGAAGAGAGGTGGGGGTACCTGACCACCCCCGTGTGTTCTCACTCAAAATTGCGGAGGAACCGAGCCAAATTGTTCTGTCACCTATGTGGTGCTCAAAGTTTCGGCTGACGAGCAACGTAAATCTCTAGCACTTTGCCACGATGAATTTCGTGTGCATCGATCTGACACCGTCAAACAGGTGCCATTAGAAACCACAACAAAAGTTCCTTATATAAAAAAATGGATAATTTATTTTGGAAATTAACATCAGTTTGAATGGTACCTGAGGGAAGCATAGAGTTTTAACGACATCTTCAAAATTTTTAGAGAAAGTGTATTTCTTAAGAATCTTTTTGACAGCTGGAGGTGTATTTTGTCTCATTCACTTGTTGTCATTTCAAGAGTTTTAAATAAGCATTACAAATCGTGAACATTAAATAGAAAATGCTTATATATATATATATATATATAACCTTTTTTCCTTTACTTTATAAGTTTCAATATCCCGAATTAAAACTTTATTGCTAATAGAAATGTCTCTGTTAGATATCTGAATTTAAAGCTTAATGGTAAAAACAAAAAAAATATTTTTTTGTATGTAATAATGCGAATAAGAAAATGAAATACTAGAAGGTAGATTTTAAAAATTTCTGACTAAAAACAATAAATATTAAATTAAATCAGTGATTGTACTCCTTTTACATAAAATGTTCTCATTATTTTTTTATTGTTTGTATTTTTAAATTTGTAATTCTTTTTTTTTATCCTCGAAAGAATCTTCTCTGTACATGACGCGCACCTTTTTACTGCATGTCTTTTTTTTTTTTCAGAATAAAGTATGTAACGCACAAAAATACAAGATTTCAACACAAATTTTTTAATAGTTTTTTTGTATTATTTTTGCTCATTTTTCATGTGAATAAAATGTAATTTGTACATGATTTTTTTTTTGTATTATTCCCTTTGAAAATGTGGGATTTATGTAAAAACGGAAGAATTTTATGTACTAAAATTAAGTACACAATGCAAACTTCTCTATGTATAATCGATTCGTCTTCACTAATTTCTTTCAATTTGCGCTTTTTAATTTTGAACACTTAAAAAAAACTCTATATTCTATCCACAAAAGCATTATGAATCGTTTGAAGAATTGAATTGAATGCTCCGAGAGATCCCCTTATCGCTTGTTCAAAGCGTCGATAAATCGTTCTCAAATACCGCACGCCAACATACAACAAGGCGAGGAGCTCACATTTTTCCTGTTTCCGTCCCCAACTCTCCTTCGCTTTTGAAATGAAAACAAAAGGACATTTAACTCGTCTTGGGGCATTCTTCTCGGGATTGTCTTTTCTGAAAAGTAATCACTCGTGACTCTCCACTGCCATTTCATTTCCCTTGCTTGGATACTGAACGAAAAAAAAAATGATCGTATCTTTTAGTGATATATAAATAATTCTTTTCTTGAAGATTAAATGCCGTTTTTATGTAGTTCATTTTAGTCAGTTGGCAAAAAATTAAATAAATAAATGAATAAATAAAAATAAAATAAAATTTTTATGTTTCGTATGACAAATTGGAATTTCAAATCAAATGTTTAATTTTTTATTTGTATATTCATTTCATTAAATTCTAACGACTGTAGAAAAAAAATTACAGCGTGAAAAGAAGTCTTTTTTTTTTTGGCGCGCGCGCGCGCGCTATATATATATATATAAATTACCTCTCTCTCTCTTAAAACTGGTGATCGAATACAACTTGAAATTTCTGTGAGCTACACACAGATCTAATTTTTTGTCATAATAGATTACATTTTTATTCATAATTCTTTTGTATAAAACTTGATTATGTTTAAGTACACAATTTTTATATTTCCGAATTTCTTGAGTTATATTCACACGTTAATCGTTTTAATTTAGTCCCTTCTGCAGAGTTAGAAATATATTTTCTTAAGTATATACCACAGGTATCTTTTCTTATATAGACATAAATTACCTAGTTAAGCTTTGCCATTCATAGAACAAATGATATTTTTTTGAATAACGGTCAAGTTGTAGGTCTCAATAGTGTTTAGTCAGTTAACATAATGTATCAAAATGTTAACGTTCAATAAACATGTGGCCGCGTTAGCCTAGTGGTCAAAGTAACAGACTCGTGGCAAGCGTGTCGTGAGTTAGAGCCTGATATTGCTGAAGACTCGCCGTGCGGGGGGAGGGGGCGATACACGTTAAAAATATCGAGGCTCAAACGTCCTCCCGTTAGTGCGTTGGAGAAGTTAGGAGAGGGATTGACAGCTCAGGTATCGTCCTCGTCACTTGATCATGTTCCAAAATTACGAGGTTCGTTGCTAATAGATTTCATGCACCTTTATAAGGCGACTTCAACTTATATTACTCATTATCGAGAAACAATCATCCGATACCGCGTAATAAAAATGAAAAGTAAACCTCACAATCCTTCATATTACAGTCCTAAGCCGTCGAGACTCAGTTCGACTCCACGCGATGTTTGCTTCTGAAATCGACAGCTTCCACGAACACCGCGCTTCAATCAAGTGAAACCACCAAATAGTGTTGTCATTGCCTGTAACCATTTATCATTACTATATCTGCTTACCAACTGGGGCTTAGAGCGGATATTTCCCGTTGGAAACATTCTTTTGATAGAATTAAATAAAAATCTCATGTGTGTGTGGACTCAAATGAAGTCATCTTTCCTCTCTGTAACTTAAATTCTCCAATTCCAGGATTTAATTAGTCACTGTATTTCCAATCCAATATTTGTTAGTGATTTTGATATGGAGAAGGTCCACGATCTAGGGGCAATGGAAGACAAAGGCAAAGAGGAGTATTTCTAATTTTAAGACTACTCGGTACCCTTTTTGAAAAAAATTTTTGGAGAGTTACAGTAAAAATAATGGGTCTTTTATAATTAGATTATATTATTAAGCTGATTTTGTAAGTAAAAAGTCAGTTTGGCCAGCCATTATTTAAAAATTTTAAAAAAATTAGCAATTTTTGTTTTTTTGACTCTTATAAAATGCTCAATTTTTAAAATTTTTTAGTCATTTTAAGATATTTATGTTTCTTAGGTTATTACAAACAAAAGTTAGTATGGATTTGAAAATCTATTCCCTTATTGAATTTTAATAATTATTTTTCTAGAAAAACCTGGAAAAAACACGAAAATTTTTAAAATATCGACTTTAGAAAAGTTGTTTCTCTAGTTTTTAGAAAAATAACTAGAGATCTCAGCCCCAACTACATGCTACCTTTTATAGAAAACACGTTTGGGAGTATATACAAAGAAAATTAAAGGCTCTATACTAAACAGGAAAAAAGCCTTAGGGATTTGAAAACTCTTATACCTTCAAAATTGAAAGTCTGAGAAAAACGCATTTCAAGTTTGTAAAGTCATAAAACAAAAACCTATTATGTCCGTAAAGCACTAATTTTTTTAATATGTTATTTTTTAATGTATGTTCTGCATTAAAATACTATTTTAATTGAATATGCCTGAAAATAGTATTAATTCAAAAAAAAATATTTTTGCATAATATTGATAGGATTTGTTAAGACGTCAGTTTATTCAGCTTTATCTTAAGCTAATATTTTCACAAAAGTTTTGGAACACAAAGCATTTATGTACAAAATAATAATGATACTAACTTAAGCTAAAAATAGTCAGATTTGCTCATAAAATTTAATTTAATCCAGTTTTAAATTGGGGCAGTTTAGGAAGTTTTAGCTCTTTTCGTACGACTGTAAAATACTAAACTATAGAACTACAATACGTTTAGTATAATGTAGTTTGGTCCATCAAGGAAACATTCAGTCATATCTTCAACGTTTGAATTCAGAATATTTGTATTCGCAAGTCTAATTGCAGAATCAGCTGAGGACTGATTTTCAGTAGTTTTCCATCTCTTCGAAATATTGTTTCTCTCAGCAACCTGAGAACGTATTTGCCATGGCATTTTCTCTACAGGATAAAATTAATGATAAAGCTTTTAAGTTATATAAACTAAGTTAAAGTAAAAATTGGCCATGAAATTAATTTTAATTAATTATGAGAACTCAAAAAACTCAAAACATAATCAAGCAGAAACGATTTTAGAAATAAAAAACTGAAATTAATAACCATTTCAAACTAAAAGCTCAGAAATATTTTTAATTCATTCAATTTAAGAGTGAAGAAATACTTTATATAAAATGAAACTGAAACTAAAACCATGGCTCATAAAACTTCAAATATCTTAGAAACTAATTTTCTAACAGATCTGAAATTTCGTAGCAAGCTTCTCAATGTTATGGGCCACTAGAAAATGCAAAAAAAAAAACGGAAAAACGAAATTTTTAGGGTACAGTGTAGTCTTAAAAAGATTAAAATATAATCAATAAAATTTATGTAGGGTCAAGAATTACGCTTAGTCTTTGTGTGCGTTTTCGAGTTTTAATTTAATCGGTTTTGAAAAGAAATGGAACGAAAACATTTCTGAATTTTCGCACTGGATATTGGAACGTTCTATAAAACTAGTAATGTAAAAAACAAATTGAATTTAAGTCAATTCCAACTTAGGTCAACAAAGAAAAATTTTATTTTAGTTACTTTTTATTAAATAATTACACAATTAATATAAATATGTGTATACATATTACAGAATCACACTATTAAGTGACAAAATGGATAGCGATTTTCCTTGTAATTTTCTATTTTTCTTTCTATATAGGGTGTTGGGCTCTTATTTTTGCTTACTATTTATTCATTAATTAAATTTAATTATTCCAATAAAATAGTATAGAAAAAAATCACATTGTGAGAAAGTATGCCATCTCAGGTGGGATTAGAAGTCCAACGAGCTATCCATTTAGCTACAGAGACACAACGAGCGATTTTCCTTTTTATATAGGGTGTTGTACTTTTATTTTTGTTTGTTACTATAAATTCATGAATAAAATAGAATTAATGACATAATATTTGAAAAAAACTGTATCAACATCAAGTGTCATCCAGTACAAATTTAAAAATATGTGTTTGAAATTGAGTGGATGGATAAAAAGTATTTTATTAACGATTGGAAATTTGAACAAGATATAAAAAATAAATAAATATCTATAGGAAGAGTGTGAGAACTAATAGTAGGAATTCAATAATTCTAACCAGGTTTTGCTTTCCTTGTACCGAAACAAATCATGAATGACGACTCAACAGTGTTGACCCCAAATAAAATCAACCCGTGACCGTTCTCCGAAAATATCCTCCCAGCGATGCAAATATCTGCTTGCCATTGCTCCATATCCCACATAAAAATATTAACTGTAACTATATAATCTGCTTCCCAGATGCCAAACTAAATATTATTCGGATCCCTGCCTTTAAATTGTAAAATATCTCATCAACCCTTTGCCTCGAATACTGTACATTCAATTGGGAAATTGTGCTATCATTCAAACTAAATAAGGATTACAGCTAGTCTCTAATTTCCCGCATACCTTTGATCCAAATAAATAAAACCCTTTTAAAATAGTTGATTCAAACAGACGATGCAACAACTGCCAAGCTGAGAAGCTTATTTTGTGAATGGATAGTGTCTCTTGAATAATTCAACTTGAACTTGCGATTATTCTTTCATGCCTTGTTATGTAGAACAGACCCACAAGATGTCATAAAATGTGGCGGAGTTCAAATGAATTTTTAATTCTCAATTTATGGCTGGACATTAACACATGCTAAAAGTAAGAATAAGTACATTTGGCCGAAAATTTAAAAAAGGGGTCGTTTCCAAATGTACCAAAGTTCAAAATATTTCTGATAAAAAAATTACGATGTTGGTCCATGCATTTTACTTTTTTTTTATTTACGGTGAAACATTCTATCGTTTCAACTTGAATCTTTTGCCTTAAGTACTCGAGATTCTTAAAAAAGTAAATCAAGTAGATGTAAAACGGGGGGGGGGGGGTATTAAAAAAACATTAATTTGGTCCAAATTATTTTTAATTTTCAATGTAGACTCTTTTGTAGATAATACTATTAAATCTAGCTTGTGAAAACGATACAAATCAAGATTAAGCCTTAAAAATCCAATAATTTTTGAAAATTCGGAATTTGGGAAAAGTAATAAAGTAATAATATTGGAATTTTTTTTTTTTAAAAATTAATATTCTGTAGAGTAATCGTTCCATTTAACGAGTTTAATGTTTAATTAATCTGTTTAATTAATTGAGTTAATTTGTATTAATCTCGTATTTAATACAAATGTCAACTTCGAAAAAAAATCAATGTTTACTTAACGATATGCATTATTATAAAGTAATTTTCATGGGAAAAAAGTGCGAGATTATATTATCAACTGAAAGGACAATAAAGTGTAATGACTTAAATGAGATATTGCATAAATTATGTTATAGATCCATAATTAAAGTGTCTACTTTAGCAATTCACAGTTAGTGCCCTGTTTTTTTTTATATAATACAGGAAGAGTGTAATATGGAAATAATTGAATAAACTAAAGGTTAAAACTGGAATGATGTTTATCATTGCAGCATAATTTTTGTGAAAAGATGAGTAGATTATGATTTGACTTGACACACGCATCCAAATTTTCATCATATAATTCGTCGTTCGATTGATACGAAGTAGTTGTAACTGGCCTTTAAAAAAATGACGCATGTTTTACATCTTTTCGGTATTAGGTCACATGTGTCAGCAATAGCTATTTGAAGTTTGCTTCAAAACTCCACTAGCGTAAGCATGTACAATTGCTTCAGTAAAATCAGACATGAAATAATTCATTTCGTATAGTTTTCCCCCTTGATACACTAAAAGCAGTAATTTTTCTACATCTATGGTACAGAATAAAATTTAATAAATCTCAAATATTAATTGCGAAGTATTTATACTAACTTTTATGCGTATATTTAAAACATTTTTTCCGGTTTATACTGTACACAGAGCTAAGAAAACTTGTGTCTTGAATGCTGCGAATGTCTTTTTTTCCTTATAAAACCATATTTTGAAGTATATTTATATTTAATTTTCAAACGTTTTAGAGCAAACATGTCAAACTCGCGTGTTGCTCATGTTTAATGAATGAATGTTTATTTCACCTTCCGGTCAGAGTTAATTCCATGGTGCTAAACGTCTTAGTAAACAGTTACGTTCTCAATTGTAAAGAGAGAGAGAGAAAAATTTCATTTGTACATATGATAATTAATAACACATCACACACGCAAGATACAATTTTTGAGGAAAGTATCTATTCCTATCACCATCATTAATTCTTTTTTACAGCTACCATTTAGTCTTTTAATATTATTGTTTATTTTTATTATTATTTTTTTTTGCCCCATATGTATTTGAAACAATATTTTCATGGCATATATTTACCTGCTTGCTTTAGAGTTGCCGTGATTCTTTCATTTCTTTTGAAGATGTGAAAACCTGTCTTTTTCTGTTACAACTTGAAACTATGTAACCAGTTTAAGGCGTTATTCCTCCCTTGTAATTTTAGATCGACATTACAAGGTTTACTTTCTACTTAACAGTTTTGCCAAAATAAACTTTACTCTTCTCGTAATTTATTCTTTTTCTCTGTCAAAAAGTGACAGATTAAAGTTTTTATTTTAACTAAAATTCGATTAAATTATAAGAAAATGTAGTCTTGTAACTTTTCCTGGTTAGAAAGAGAATAATCGTATAAAAACTCTTTCAACATATTTTATTTAAATTCGGTGTTTTTGAAAATTCAGTTTCACTTAAATGATTCAACGTCATCATTTTCATAAAATTTTATTTTTCTCCTAAACTAAATATCATCCATTGGTGTATGAGGCTACATATATCTTAAAAAATCCATTTTTTCTAGTGTTACACAATGCAATTTTGTGTTAAGTTCGGCTTTTTAATAGATGATTTAGCTTTGATGTGTGAAGGTTAAGCTAAGAAAACAACTTCATCCATCGAGGAAATGTTTCTTCATACTGAAAATAAAAATCGTCGATTTCAATAGAACGCAGCTTCTGCTGAACTGTCGAAGCTTTCTTAAACATTTTATTCTAATTCATCACGTTTGTGAGCTTTTCATTACATATAAAATAGTATAATATATCAATAGATTGGTAAAAAGTTGCATACATTTTGTAACTTTTTACTTTAATTCAATGCGACTTGCAAGAAAAATTGATTACGGTTAATATTTCGAAAATCAAATTCATTATTAGTGAAACAGGTATTTACAAAGTGAAAAGCTCTTTTTGTTTTTTGTATCGTTTGCGATTTCATGAATAATAACTATGTATAACATGCTTTGGCTTTAAATATGTATTTTATGTTAAGTTTTAAAAAACGGGTTTTTTTTTTTATGTATGATGTAAATACTAAAAAATTAAGTTTCTTTTTCATATTTAAAGGAAAATATGTTACAAAATAAGAGATCTACATAATTCATTTTAATATATAAAATATACATAAATACATTTTAATTCATGTTTATTCTTAATAAAGGGAAATGTGTAATACTTTAAATTTTCAAGGCTCTTCAACACTCTATTTTCGCATTGTTTATTTGGTTGAGGTAGCTGGGTTGTAAACTCGTCTTGGTGCTACTGAAGATTTGTTGAGTAGAGGGGCTGATGCTTGTTAAATCTGTCGAGGCTCGAAGTTCTCACGTTGGTGCAGTTGTAGAAGCTTGGAGATGAGCGCGCAGCTCAAGATTCGTTCTCGTCATTTGAACATGACCCAAACTTTTGAATTCCGTTGGTAATTGCCCTCGTGTAGCTTAAAAGTGAGATGTTGATAAACAAAAAGTTGATTTGCTTATTGTATTATTTTTGAGGATTTATATATATATAAGAGAGTTGTGAAGCATTATGTTTAACACAATTAATTTTTAGTTGATTAATTTTTATTACACAAGCATTTCAAAAGCATCTGTCGTGTAAATACACTTACGTGTGCACATTTAATACACGTGTTATCTTCAAAATATTTTTATACATATTATTTATAATTTTTTTTAAAAAAATGTTCTGTACTCCAATACGAATTTTAAACCATTTCATTTAATTGTTCTTGATTTTAAAGAATTAAGAAGCATTTTTCTATTTTCCACCCATACATGTATACATGTAAAGTATTTTTATATGACCTTGTTTTATTTCTTGGGTTATGAATCTATTGTAGGTAAAATAGAAAAAAAAACCCACCTTGATATAGTATGAAATATATACAGCACAATGTGCATTTGACTTAATTAAATAACGTTTCTATTATACACATTTTCACACTTCTTAACAAATACCACACATCCTCTTTTTAGGAAAAAAAAAAGGAAAATTCTTCACTCCTAGAATAAGGTTGTTTCTGGCGAAGGCGCTTATGTATCACAGCCACGTGCCGAGAAAAAACATCCTTCTCGACATTCATTCCGTTTGTCAGAACCGAACCTCTTTTCCAGGTTGTGATGAAGCACTCTTACATAAATATGCAACAACCCCCGACGTTGATGAGACGGGTGCACGCCTTCTGGCTGCGGATAAAACATGACAAGTCTTTAAGTAATGAAATGAACTTCTCTGTCAAAAGTAATTGTCGTCAGGCAAGTGATGATGTTCACTGGAATGCTCGGCGGTTTGTTTCGAGGCCTGCTTAGAGAAACGCTTAGCGTCGATGGGTTATCAAATGAGGTGATGATTCCGTTTGGTATTTGAGGAATTTTGGAGGGATTGCGAATAAATAAAAATGAGAAAGGATCGAAAATGTTCCGATGGATGAGACTGACTAATGGTAAGGATTTCTGAATCAAAAATTCGCTGAATTCATTGAGTCTTTATCACTGATTTAATTACAAAAGTATTTTGTTTTCGTTAGCTTATTTGTTACATACTGAAACGACCATCAAAGACTCCCACGTATCCTCGTAATAAATTGAAATGAATGTTACTGATTCTCGATGAATTGAATATATTTCAATAATGAAACATTTTTATCCTGCTTTCGAACTCATTAAGATACGTTTACGTGAAATGTGCTTTTTGTTGAAGTGTGACTTTCTATGTTTAATACGCTTTTTTAAAAAAATTTATGTGATGTAATTAATTTAAATTCAAAAGAAATATTCCGATTTTGACCTGAATTAAATATAATCAAACCATTCAATAAGAAAACACAGATTATTATTTTCTGATATATATTTCTCTGTGCTTGCCTACGTATTTTTGTCAATTCCAACCATGAGTTCGAGTCCTGATGCCACCGAACCCCTGAAGACTTAAGGATTCATGGATCAAAGTCCTCGTGTTAGCCATGGTGTGGAAATTTGAAAAGTTGGATACCAGCTCAGGTGTCATCCTCATCATTCAACCATTTGAAATGACGAGTAGGTAGCCAACAGCCATTCTGTTGCTGCTCTGTGGGAATAATAATTTGGTTTCTTACTTAAATGTTCGTTGAACAGCATGCGAGGAAAGAAATTGATATGCATATATGTAGTATAGTAAAAAGTGTCTCGTAAAAGAAAGGAAAAAATAACTTCTTATATTATATTGATATTCCTTAATCTCTATATCTAAATTATCTTTAAGAACTTGTAATTTTCGACTAAATATACAGATTCTCTAAATATTGATAAATATTTAAAAAAGGTCATATATAAAGAATTTAAATCAGAGACTGCTCAATTAAAATATTTTCAAAACAATAAGTACGAAAAAAATATGCACTGCAATTTGGTTAAAATACCTTAAAACATGTGTCTAAGTACGCATTAAAAAAAAGAGTATCTTTGCCTTTTAATTAATTTTTCTCTTACCAGTAGAATTATTTTTATGAAGAAAATGTGAGAGAGAAGATTCACATAATGAAAAAATAAAACTGTTACATTTCATAACAGAAATTTGCAATTCGTACATTTAAATATCGAGGGAACATTTTTCCAATGTATAACAGTTGAAATACTGGGTTGTAAAATAACAATTTTTTATTCCATGATTTTAGCAAGAAGTCTTTTTTAACACGAATTTGCTGTACTTTAACTAGTTGTTTATTTTTTTATTAAGTGTGACTCAATATATATTTATTGAACACATAAGGATTTTTATCAACAGCTAAAAAGAAGTGATGGAAAGAATTCGGGTCTGAATCTGATTTAAATTCGTTTCTCTTTCTTACTTTGATTTTAAAATGAACTTTGGAATAAATTTGACTCCATTATTCCACTTCTGTGGTGGAAATATTGAAATATTATTTGAATGTCGTACTTCTCAGACCCAACGGGTTATCTGAACTGTTCCGATGAGGGAAAGCACCTTACCATTATGTATGTTTGAGAACCCTTGGCGCGAATCTCCAAAGAAAAAATATTCCAACCCCAAAATTTACAATTCGAATGTTGTTGCGGAGAGTATAAATTCAATCAACTGATCGTGATATGATCTTAAGATATGTTAAATAGGCTAGGAAATCGTTATCTCGTAGTTAGTGGCGCTATTTTCTCTTTTCATATCCCCGCTTCTTTTTCCCTCCAAAAGTAAACAGAAGCGTCGGATAGAAAAATTCATTTCCAAGGAAGGGGTCAAGAAGTTTTTATCATTCGGTGCATCTCTTGGGGGGGGGGGACTTTTCATTGCTTTGAATGCAATTTCAAAATGCCACAATGTGTAGCTATTTTAAAACTGCTTTACTGTTTAGATACAGTTCAATAAAGTTCAGTTTCTAATACAACTGAGAAATGAATTTTCCTTTATGGATTTCTTTTCCCTACAATGTAAAACAACAATGAGAAAAATAACTTATTTATAAAAAAATAATAATAATATTTCCCCTAATAGTTAAATCCAACATTGGGAGGGAATGGTACAAAAATGGTACTTTCTAAAAATATTTTGTGCCCAAATGAAGCTCTTTATAACATGTGAGAAGTGGGGAAAACTGAATTTTATTTTGACTGAAACATCATAATGTGGAATAATGTTTAAGTACATTATGCCATGGTGAATTAACGTTTTTTGGTGGTTCGGATGACATTGGGGGAAATGAACTGCAATGGAAACTTCAACAATCTAGCTTTTGAAGGGAATTATTTTTGGATGTGTCTACATCAACGGTGTTCGATGAAATTTTCAAACTTCAAGCATAAAATGAGCTGCTTTGAATTCTAGTGAATACAAAGGTTGTTGTTGCTAGATTTCGTAAAATCTTTTCGGTCTTCTGCATAATGATGAGGTGAGTGTTACAGTCCGTTCATTAATTACAATCCTATGCAATATAACATGGCCTTTTCTGGAATGAACAGCCAGTCAGTTATTTTCGCTTCTATGTGTAGCATCATTACAACAAAAATGTACTCATAGAGAGAGAGAGAAAACAAATAAAAAAAGCAAAATAACTTTATTTAGAGAAAAATTTACAGAATCGGGGAGAATTCGCATTTCATACTGATGATTTTTATTTTCATTTAATATTTTACTAACTGTTTATTACTGTTACTACTTATTGTTAATACAATTTGTGTTTTTTTATTATTCATTTGTTTTCTATACATTATTAACACTTCCAGTTTCGCTGTATGTTTTTATTGTTATTTTTCCACTTTCGTTTTTCGGTCACTGATTCAAAATTCAATTAGGTTTTTTATAATATAGAAAACATTCTTTTAACATTCAGAAAATAAAACTAGAACACTGCAGTTTCATTGAAATCTTATGCAGTGGACAGTTTTGTGTTTTATTTTAGTGCAAGATTAAAAAACTAAAATTTAAAATGATACACAATATATATGTGCTGTATAAACTTCAAGGATCTTAAATTTATAATTATTTCGGAAAAGGCCACAAAAAAAAAAAGGGGAAATTTCCTTGTTACGTAATATGTTTTATTTAAATATGACTTGCTTTTTACGTAGGGGAAAAAAACGATGAAAATATTTTAAAAAAGAAAGTAACATGTGTGATTTTGCTTTAGTTCAGCAACATTTCGATTTGTGTTTCTAGAAACCTCGTTCAACGTTAATTAAAATATTTTGTTTATCAAATAGTTTTCGTTTTGATAAAATTTAAAAATAAGGTATATGATCTGAAAGATACATGTTTAATTTGGAGTAACACGAGGGGTATTCACGACGTACCTCTTAATTCGGATTCCCGATCGTTAAGAGACAAAGACGACGCCTGAGCGGGTGACCCCCTCTCCAAACTTACGCACCACACCATCGTGAGTACTTTGATCCACGGCAGATTGAACGGGCATCAGTGGCACCAGAACTCGAAATGAAAATTCGCGAGTTCATGACCCTAATTATTCGGTAACCGCGGCCACACATAAAGCCCATAACAATACAAATATATCTTTCTCCAATTCTGTTGGAAAGGCTTGGGCATTCTCAAGGTTCAAAATGTTTCATTTTGAAGAGGCCTATGGAAGTTTGACATGACGTCATCTCAATGAATTAGGCCTAAATCTGGAGTATAATCACATTACGCGAAAGACAATTTGTGGTACTCCTCTCATTTGCAACCGATACATGGGTCTTACTTTTTGAAATCTCCAATGACAAAATTTCAGACTTGCAAGGTAATTAGGATGAGCTCCGTTAGTTAGAAGACTACACATAAGAACTGTTTGCATCCAAAAGCATTTATTTTTTTAAGGACACGCATTATGATTTAGTTGCGGGAAAACTTGATTTAATAGCTCTACATACATTTTCGAATGAGGAGGTAGTTGACATATATAGTTGTTAAATCGGAACACAGATCTGTGTATCTACAATAATATATTAGGAGATCAAAAAATCGCGTTCTTTATCATCCACCCATTAAATATAAAGCTTTTTTGGATTTTTAAAAATGTTTTTGGAATGGGATAAAGAAAATGAAGTCTATTTTCTAGAAAATAATAAAGGAAATAACGTGAGCGTATGAGAATAGAATAAATCGTTTTTGAATAATTTGTATAGTGAACTAGTAACTTTAATTCGGAGGAAAGTTCTAAACCTGTATCAATTCAGAACAATCGTTATACTCTGTTACGTCATCCTCCTGATTCGATGTTGAGAAGTGAAGTCACTTCGACACCAAAATAGTTGACTGAAACCCTATCGATTCCACCCTTTATCTAAAATATTTTCCTGATGTTTTACTTTAGAATTTGTGTTCGAATGACTCATGAACATTTCGAAAACGTCTGGAAGTGATTAAAAAGTGTGATTACTTCCAAATATTCATTAACCAAACAACATTCCGTATGTTGATATGCCTCCTTCCTCTTAACATTTCAGTGATTTCCTGCTGTGGGACAAATGCATAAATTTGTAGTCACTCGAATGACTCATGCTCATCAAGTGTGTGTGTGTGACTGCGTTTTCAGATCAAATGAAAAACATTTATATCACGAAACAAAGATACATGGAAAGGTATTTGGCTTTTCAGTTGAATCGGAATTCAATTCATCACATGGATGTGCCAGAGTACTTTCCAACAAAATTTCCAGATTATTTGCTGTTTAATTAGCAGGGCACTTTTTCTCATAAAGCACTTATTTTGTTCCGAATGATTTGCGCACTTTTTCATTTTAGGGAATGATATAATACATCATCGATTGGGCGAACACATTTATTCTGTTTTGGATTCTCTTTTTATTTGTAGCTTAAAAAGTAATAGCGTGGTTTCTTCACACAATGTAAATATTCTTTTGACGATTCATAATGTTGCGAAAATAGCATATTCATAAAAGTATAAAAATAGATGCACAAAACGTATGCTAATTTAAACAATTAAGTTTGAACTATTGCTTTATTTTGCTTGGTATTTATGTTATGTTGAATTTTTCTGTATACTGTATAATTTATTAATAGAGAGATTAGGAGTTTTAAATGCTCCACTTAGATATTTAGCAGAAAAGTAGCTTTAGGAGCTTAACCAAAAGTAGGGGCTGCGGTAGCCCAGTGTTCAAGGTATTGGATCATCGCATGCCATGAGTTCGAGGCAAGTACCACTAAAAACCCGCATGTATGTAGGGGTGCAATGCACGTTAAATCTGTCGAGAGTACAAATTTCCTCCCGTTGGTGTGGTGTGGTAGTTAGGAGGGGGGGGGGTGCCAGCTCAAGTGTCGTCCTCGTCATTTGGCCATGGTTCAAAATAACGAGTTTCGTTGCCAAAAGCCCTCGTATAACTTAACAGTGCGACGTTAATATTCACTGACTCACTCACTTGGCTTTGATGATTCAAAAACAGATGGAATGCTGAATGTTTTTCTTTTTACCAAAAAGGCTGCATTTTGGTAGCTAAGCCTTTGCAGTCACTGAAAGTCCCCAAGTTTAAGAGGCATTTCATGTCGGTCTCGATACCAAATTTGAACGTTCTAATTAACTTTTAGTTCAAGATCTCGTGGGATGTTAAAAATTGCCGTGATTAAATTTGCCTGTGGGCATCAGAATCAAATTGATACTCAATGTTTTTTTACATGTCAACTAATCATATGACATGCGTGCCTACAATTTTCTCATCCAGACTCCAGCTGGGATTGAACCTGCAACCTTAAGCTGACGCACCGAGCCGACAGAATTCTAAATGTTAGTATGACAGTAGGGCCTTACGATGCACTGACACGAATATGGCAATGTCGTACACAATCATCTTTTTTGTTCGGTAGTGACATTTACTTGTAGTGAAACGTTGCTTTAGCTAATAATAGTTTGGGGGGGGGGGGACGGAAGTATACTTGAGATACAAAGGATAGATCTCGAGGATAGCCCATTAATACAAACCGTATATAAATAAAACACACACACGTTGAGAAGGTATTTCGGGTGAAAAATGAAATTATATCTAAATCTAAAAGATGGCAATAATGGATAAAATATAGCATGCATAAAGTATCTTTTTATCAAGAGTCTAGTTTCAAATTTGCCGTATTTTAATTTTATTCCGCGAGGTAGAGCTTTTTTGTAGATGTCATTTTGTTATCTCCAACCAGGTGGAGATCTAATTGTTCAATTCTATGTCATGAATATTTAGTTGTGTGAATCATTGTCTATGTGTGTTTAACAGGGGGAAAAATACAAAAACAAGGAAGTCATCCCTGTGGCATGAAAAAAAAATTATTATTTTGGGAAAGATAATTTAGAATTTTATGCCAGTTTTTATCTCAAACAATTAAAAAGTATATGTTACCCACGACTGATGTGTTCCGATGATTGTTCAAAATATTGAATGCATTGAAAATAAATTTAATCCCTCTGAACTTGAGCTTGGATGCAAATTAGGCACACAAATATTGATTATAGATGCATCGAAGTAATCACATTACATAAGAATACGATCACAAATGCTTCATCTAAATGGAACCAAGAGATTCAAGAGAAATGTGGGTAAGAAGTAAAAAGAAAAAGAAGGCTTTTTTTAAGGAATTTTTATTTTTGTTTTTATTATCTTAAAGTATCCTCTCTCTGTAATGATTTTAAGTAAGAGGGTTATAAGTTTTCTAAACAGTTTTAACAATTAAATGCAATATTTTCTTTACAATTTTCAGATAGGAAAATATTATTAGATGAACTCTGATAAACTAATTAGCTAGTTTTAAAAGCATTTATTTAGCTCTTATTGTTAAAGCAGCTGATGTGCACTACTGCAATTATCAATATTCAATTTTCCATGTATCTCATAGTTTTCAAATATCTATTTACAGCGGATATTTACACAATTTCATTTCGAGTGTTTTGAATATTCCTTATCTTCAAACATGTTTCCAATGCGATGTTTGCGCAACGGATTTACCGTTGGGGTTTTATCGATTGCAATGCGAGATCAACGGTTTTGAATGAAGCAAAGAAAGTGATAAAACGTAATTCAAAAGGAAAGCTGTTTAATAGATGAGTTAAAAACTTCAAAATCACATCACATTTCTACCACGGAATCACTTTGACTCTGGATTGAATAAGTAATGTTTTTAATTGCTATTATTTATATATAAAGTGTTTCAATTTCGTAAGGGACACGTTCTCCTGAAAACGAAAGTTTCATTGTGTTTTGTCTGAGCGGCATTCTCAGTTAAAAGTAATCAATGAGAAACACTTTTGTTTAGTTTTATATATCCAAGGCAAATATTTTTGAATTTCTTATAATAAAAAAATTTTAAACAACTATTGTTTATCTTTTTATTGGTTTTTTTTTTTATTTTTCAAAATTGAAGGGAAAAAAACTTAAGTTATTATTTAATGGATATTAGTGAGAAAACTCATATATATAATTAGTATTAATTCTCAAGAATTCTCTATTGACTCGTGCATCGAATCTCATACATGTTTGTTGCAATCTATGAATACGGAGCCTCATTCCTACTGAAGCGTAAAACTAGAAGAATCGAATTTGTGGCACTGGACTGATTATTAACGTCGCACTTCGCAACTATAGCAAGGGTTTTAGATGATAAAAATCGTAATTTTCCACCTCAAACAAGTACTCCACCATTTAAATTTCTACACCACACCTATACATATGTGGGATATTCTTATCTTTAGTTCAAGACAGCTAGGCTGTAAAAAAGTTCATGTGTTTGTTTCAAACTAAAAATGTTTGAAGCATTTCCCGCTTCCTTACTCGATTATGAGATATGCCAAACTAATCCCCATTTTAACGAGTGGTATGATCTTCATTGGTTGGAATCGGATCGCAAATACATTTCGATTGGTGCTTTTCGTGTTGGCTTAAATCTACAAATAGCTGAATGCTAAGTTAAGAATATTCACGGGAACTCTTATTATAAATCAATGAAATTTCCACGAAGGGAAATGACGATTATTTGTTAAATTGGATATGTTCAATGTTATGCGAGTTGGGAAAAAACGAATGGAATGTATAATCGAATGAACATTTTTTTTAAAAATCAATAACTTATGTTACATTAAATGCATGAAATTCTTGTTTAGACTTATATTATGGATAATTTCTGGTTTAGAATATCATTTTTAAAAGTTGTGGATAGGAGCAAATATTTTATAGAAAAATGTGTGGATAATCAGGGTTTTTTTTAAAATTTATTTATCATGCATTGCCAAATGTTAATAATGAAAAGAAAATATGATGTAATGAATTCGCGTATGTTAAATAAACTAGATAATTATGTATTAAGGAAAAATCGCAATAAAACGAATTAAAATTGGGGGGGGGGCGATGAATACTAATGCACTTTTGATGACAATAAAGATTAATTAATTCAATATTTTATGTATACGAGAATCATATATGATCCTACAATTTCTAACTCATTTGAGGAATGTCAAAGCAGCTGTAAACAAGCTATCATATTTACCGTTGTTGCTGGGATTACAGTTAAATTAACCTAGTTATATTTTTACACACTTTAGGTACAAAAAATATTTAAATAAAGCATATTAAATAAAAAACGATTATTTAACGAGGTGCCCTTTATACTTTTAACGAAGATTAATACAAATAAAATAATTTATTCAACGATAAGCAATTTTCCTACCACGTATTGTTGAGATATATCGATAAGCTATAAAGATATTTCAAAAACGAATTCAGCTAGATCGAATATATTATGCACTTAAATAAAAATGATTCAATTTGTATTTGAATTTTTTAGTTACCTTTCAAAGTTGTAAAACGCAGGAAGAAAATAATATGATACAGTAATATAAATATTAATAATATCAATTTTATGTTTTAATAAATAATATATGCTGAAAATTGTATTTTATACATATAAATTAATTTCCTAATCTTTGTAAATTTAAAT
Organism: Trichonephila inaurata madagascariensis; assembly: GCA_019973955.1. Classification (NCBI taxonomy): domain Eukaryota; kingdom Metazoa; phylum Arthropoda; class Arachnida; order Araneae; family Nephilidae; genus Trichonephila; species Trichonephila inaurata. Next base: position 2,178,828 of record BMAV01019239.1, read on the forward strand.
TACTTTCAGAGGAACGAAATTGAAATGATATATGCAATTCTGTTTGAATTTGAAAAGACTTTTACATATTTTATTCATATGGTGAGAAATGTACGTTTTATATTGTATGTTACGCTATGTACTCTCTGGAGTTTTGGAGTTATATTTCATATTATTTTTTTAGAATTTCTCATAAATTATTCAAATTTAATTAATGCTCTTAAAAATATTTCCCCAGAAAATTTGTTTTATATATTACATTTTATCTTTAGATAACAATGAAATAAAACTAAGGTACTGGGTTTTTGTTACCAGTTTTTGTTCAGGGGTTTGTTGTTCCAGTTTTGTTTTTCCAGGGCATTCACCCTGGAGAAAAACCCCGCAATCTAATCCGCCGTTTGTGATTCGTTTGATATTACGCATTGAATTCTATTCATGACTTTCCCTAGTATCTGATCGATAAAGCACAGCCCGCAAACTCGTCCCTCGCACAAAATTTCTCCGCCCCCGCTGTCTACTCAACCTCCTCACTTCACCACCGGCCTCTTAAGAATGAGTTGCCACAAATCACCCGTACTTTTGCCTAACTTCCTGAGTAGAGAGATACACGGAATAAATATGTTAATCCGAGAGCTCGGACTCACTGGACAAAGCAACTCATCTGGAATTCTATTATCTTAGGCAGGATGGACTACATTTGAATTGTTTGTTAATAAGGCTTGGAAAAGATTAGAATGGAGAGTTTCGTGCTGCTTGCGATCAGCCAACCCGGTAGTGAGAAATTTACATCTGCTTGTGATGGCTGAATGGTTTGCAAACCTCACTACGAAAAGGGCTTTAATGATTGCACTATGCATTCTAACGATAATCATCCGCTGTGGCGGTTATTATTTTGAATAAAAAGTTAAATCATAAATATTGCTTCAAAGATTGAGCCGGAAACAGTGATGTAAAGGTCAATTTATCGATTAAATATAAATTCCTTTGCTCCAATTGTAAGTCAAAATTTTTCAGGCGTGAGGGGACATGCACATTTCATATCGTGGCTCCAGGAGTAATTTTAAAAAAATTACAGAAAGTCTTAGATATTTATATTTTTATTTAAATTTTTACTGAATGGTTTTGTTCTTCGTGCACTCTACGGTAAAAGGACGATGAGGATTTTCATAAAGTTTATTACAGTCTGTTGAGGAAATTTCATAGGTAAATTAAAACGCTTAATTCTTCAATTAGAACATTTAGTTTGTTCTTTATATTACATTTTAAAATTATATAGTCGGAAAAAATTATATCGGTTAGTTGGATCTTTCGCCATCATTAAAAGAGGGAGGGAAATAATGTTTTGTAAACTTTTACTATTTAAATTGCAATTTTTCTTTATTTTGTATTTAAATTACTGTTATTAAAATTTCTTACAACTGTATCCAACATATACTTAGTGTTTTAACAAGATTTTAACTGTCATCTTATACTTAAAACCAGATAAATGTGTTTGAAATGAAAATATGAAGTATAATTTTTGTTCATGTGGGATGAATAATTTTGGAAAATAGAGAGAATAAATTTTAACTGAAACGCAATTTTTTTTCTTTAAAATTAAAAAAAGAAACATCAGTTCTCAGTTACCAGGGTACAATGACGCAACAATGAAAGAAAGAAAGAGACGATTTATTATTATTGTTTAACTATAAGTTCAATACGTTTTATTCATTTAGCATTTTTATATTTCTTCTTAAAGTAATTAAGACCTTTACTTGAACTTAAAGAGAAATGACCTTAACAGGAATAAAAAAAAACTTACCCTATCTGAAAAAAGTAGAAGAACTTGCATATAGTTAAACAAAACGTGTTGCAAAGCTTCCTGTAACATTTTAAGTATACCTTCCTCTAGAGAATTAAGGAAACCCTATGTCCTTTAACTTTTTGCATTTCTATGTATTCGTTTTGGTATAAATGATATTTTTTAATCTATTTCATTTTCGATTTCGACCGAAGGAATTTCATGTCATTGAATAATTGTTTCGATTGCATTCATCTTTTTTACAATAAGTTTTTTGAATATAAGTTTGAAAAAAAAATCGAGTGATGAGATGAATGGAAGCATCCTTTCATGAAAATGTAATGTCTATGTGTATCTTATCAAAAGGGAAATTTTGAATAAAAGGCATTAGTACAGTGTGACGGATCTATAAGCATTTCTTTAATGAATCCACTTGAGAAATCTTTGTGCTATCCATTCGCGTTATTCACAACCAACCCTTCGGAAGAAGAGAATCGTGATATTTAAATTAACTTACTATATATATATAAGCGAGGTTTTCTAGCTTGGAGAGAAGATATACTCGAGGCAGGTGAGAATTATTGTGATTTGAGACTTATTAAGAGGAAACTTTAAACTGATGATTGTTCACAAAGATTGAATTGATATTAGATTAAATCGGATGATAGAGATTAGATCCTTTATTAAGGTAAGTATCACAAGTTTCATAGTCTCCTAATTGTTCGCGTTTTATTGTCGTTGTTTCACTTTCGCGGTTAGCATTGAGACATTCTCTTACTATTATTAGTTGAAATTGTGTCTGTTCTTTGTGTGTGAGAAATAAATAGATTAATTGGATCATGTCGAGTGTTTCTTCTCTTCCCCCCACACACATCTAGGTGCCCGAGAGAGAGGTGCAAGCCTCTCAAAACAGTAAACAGCGTCCTCAGAGATACGAATGAATTCTATTTTCTGAAATAATTGACTGTTTTAAAGTTGTAATCTTCGTTTCCATTGTTTGTTTTCAAACGAAAGCATTGGCGTTTTGAAATTTTAGAACAACATTTAATTCGTACAGATTATCTTGAATAAATTTCTTGGATTAAAACCCATTGAAATGGGCTCGCTAAGGACTTTGCAGTGATTGGATTGATACCAATGGCACATTAAGAGTACCTTTAGATGTACTTGGAATAGTGTTGGGAGCTCATTAACTTCTCTTTAAAAGCAAAACTTTTAAAACATTTAATTGCCCAGATCTCTTTAAGTATGTTCGATATATAAAATACTTAAGCTCAAGTTCATCCTATCTCGAATATAAGGCATCTCGCAGAAGTATTTTCTTTTAGTCAAGTTTCTTAATTTTTTTTTTTTTTGTATGAGTAATGTCAATAATATTTTCAAATTTGTTACTATAAATGGCTATATTTGTATTTATAAGCATGTGAAAAGGAAAATTTCTTTTGAAAAAAAACTACAAAGTAATAATAACATAGTAAAAGTAAATAGTTATTATTTATAAAATATGTGACGTATACTAATGATAAAGATAATTCCTTTTACATTTAATTATTCATCGTCAATTTTAAATTTGTTTCATTACATACAACAAAATTCGCTTAACACATTGTGTGAAATGTTCAAATAAAAAAAAAAAATCAGGAGCTTTTAAATCATCCTAATCCGAAAAAACAGACATTTATACAGGCTGTTGCCGAATTTGACGGATTTGAAGGACACATTCAAAAGGGTGATAGTAGGCAACATGGGATCACAAATTATATTTAGTCGTGGTAGGGTTGAAGGACCTTGCACGAATGCAAATTTCCCACTTCTCCTGGAGTTGCTGCAGGGAGTAACGGTAACTGCACTCCTGAACGTATCATGGCACGATACTACATGCCCCGGGGAGTGGAGTGGATGGTGCAGACCTTGGCCACCACGCTATCCGAACCTCAATCCTTAGCATTTCTTCTTCAATGGATGATCCCCTCAGGGGGCTCACTTTCCTTAGGTGAGTACGGGTGTCACAATCCCGAGGTGACCTAGTGATCTTTTCCTTTTCCCAAGGGGTTTACTATCTTTTGGTAAACACGGGTGTCACGGACCCGGGGTACCCTAGTGATCCTTCTCTATTTTCGACCCTCTTCTTGTCATAAAATTTCATCTTTTCTTCTTTTCCCGTCTACACCACAGACATAAAAATTTTCAATAAACGAAATTATTGATTAGTATCTTTTTTATTAGAAAACTTACTATTTATTGTTAATAACATATTTTAGTTTACTTTTGTATTGAGTTAATTTTGTTTCTATGTATTCAATTTCTTTAAAAATTTTGATTATGTTAATTTAGATCTTAAATTTCTTTGGATATTTTTATTTTTATATTCAACTAACACCGTTGGTCTGCCAACCCGCATGTTTGCCGTGTGCGGCGTCCCGTAAGGAGAAAATGGTGCTCTGGAGATCCTTTGCGTTCCCTTGGCCCACACTTCTCCCGTATGGAGGAGATTGGTGGCCTGGGGATATATCTGCGTCCCCTTTGACCCACGCTTCACTGTAGACGGGTGGCAGGAGTGAGCCCGCTCCTGTCAATCGGCTGGTGGTACCTCTCTTCGAGGTCCCCGAAGAGACACTGCTGTAGGGTTAGTGCTGCAGATAAGGGGTGTCGGGTTTACCCGTTGGATCCTCGCCCTGATGTTGTAGCACTATATTCTGGATGTACTCCAGGTAAGCGCCGTGCCTGACTATTGTCAGTTGACCGGCACACTGCCTTCCTTTTTGGACTCCGTGGTGGGTGGAGGCACGCCAGGACGAAGTTATATTTCGCGCTTATGGATCCCATGCTGCTGTGCCCGGGTAAAGGCCTTGTTTTACCCAACCATAACATTAACCAGATTGCAACTCACACTAGATTTTTACTTATTTCACTTCCTAACAATGACATGTCGAAAATATTGCCTTTTGCTATTCATAAAACCCTCATCAGAATAGGTGGTGAACCAAAATCCGTAAAACGATTGCGTTCCGGGGATCTACTAATAGAAACTACGTCAGCTTTACAAACAAAGTCCTTTCTTCTCGCGAAATCATTTCTTAATATTCCTGTAACAATAAGTCCGCATAAAACACTGAATTCCTGTCGCGGTGTTATTTCTGAACCTGACTTGATGAGCACTCCTGAATCAGAAAAATTTGAAGGCTTCTCTGATCAGGGTGTTACTCAGGTCAGGAGAATCACAATAAAAAATTACACTTAATTTTAACATTTAATAGCCCAAAACTACCAAACACAATAAAAGCTGGATATCTGAATTGTAAAATCCGTCCTTATATGCCGAACCCTCTGCGCTGTTTCAAGTACCAGAGGTTTGGTCAGTCCCAAACTTCCTGCTGCGGGCAATTAACATGCTCTAGATGTGCATCCGTTGGGCATTCTTCCACGGAGTGTACTCTAGAGCCGAAATGTGTTAATTGTACCCAGTCTCATCCCTCAGATTCAAAATTATGCCCAAAATGGAAATTAGAAAAACAGATCCAAGAAATTAGAAACAATAAAAACATATCTTATTCTGAAGCACGCAAATTAATAGTTCCTCAGTTAACCCAAACGTATGCTCAGGCTACTAAATCTTCAACTATATCCACAAATACCCAAACAGATCCAAACATAATCTGCCCACCTTTACAATGTCTTCGTACTTCGTCTTCAGTATCTACCGTCTCCACGTCATCTTCATCCACTCACAAGCACATCTACTTCCTTCCACATCTTCAGTAATACCAACCGTACAAAATCAGTCTTCTTTACCTATACCCATTTGCACTACTGCTGCTACCCTTGACAATAGCGTAAATACTTGTGCCTCAAAGTTATCAACTGAAACACGCCTATTCGCTACAACATCTAACAAATTTTCCTCACTGTCAACTGAAGTTCAACCATCAGTACCCTTATCTCAATCGGCTGCTACTACATCCTATAGTGAACTTTCTGATACATCTAAAATCTCAGAGTGTAAAACAGAACTAAAAAAAAAAAAAAAAAAATAGAAAAAGTGCAATAAAATACAAAAACCAGAAATCGAAATAAAAATGGCTTCACATAAACCCAGAAAATCAGCACCTACAGAGTATACAAGACATGCTTATGTTTGACGTGGAGGAGGAGGAACTTGAGCCAGATCCTACGGATAAGTTCGCCATAAAAGAATGTTTTATAAGCAATCCTGAGAGACAATATATACGCGCGTTAGATAACATGTATTGTCTAACTTTGTTTTAAACTAACATATTCCATTCGTCTTTTTCGATGTTTTTATTTTAAGATATTGTCTGACTTGGTAAAGGAATTCCCCTCCCAATTTTGTTTTCTTTAATTATTTGAAAACGGTTTTATGTGATTTTAAATTTTAACTTTTTAAAACTGTATTGTCATTATTTTTACATATTTTATAAAATATTTAAAGTTTTTTAACAAATGTTAGGCGCAGTATAGCCAGATTTGGCCCTTGCGCCAAAACATCCCACATTCACTCACTCACCCATTGGATGATCTCTTGACACGGATTGTCGTCGCTTCAGCTGACATATTCAGCATACTGCATTTATTTGAACGCGTCCGGCTATTCTTCGGCGTCGCAACTTCGAACAATTCCTATGATAATCACTTGTCGTTGTATTTCTGACGTCGAGCTCTGATGCAGGTAGAAATGTGAATCAATGTATTTCTTACCGCTTACTGCCTCCTTTCTTTACCGTCGAGATCGCATCCTGCGATTGACTCCAATTAAACGCTATTTACGACCCCATGTTCTATGGTGATTTGCTGCCGAGTACCGATGCTGCCAACTATCACATTGAATGTTTCGGTCGAATTCAGCAACACCCTGTAGATTTGGAAATTAAAATAAAATGGAAAAATCTTTGAACTATTTTTTAATACTTCTGAAATGTTTTATTTTTATTATACTTTCGGAACTAATTTGATAACGGGGGTAAACCTGCGCCAAGTAGGGTTTTCTGTAGCTGGACTGGAATCCAATATGGCGGCGTCCGCTTATTCATCGGGACGGAAAATAATTTAAACTGCATGATTGCCGACAATTTTAGATGTAACCAAAGAATAATGTTGATGAAAATCATGAAAATAGGTAGTGAAATAGTGTACTTACCTTTTATGGATGTGGACGAAAGCATGAGATATGAGTACCAGGATTTTTTTTTTTTGCAAAAGGAAAGAAATATGAGGACTATAATAAATACGAAAGGTAATTGATGGAAGTGTGAAAAATGCATTTTTTGAACTGGTTGTAATAATGAAAAGGTAGTTTTAAAAACTCAAAAAAAAAGTGCAATGCAAGTGGCTGAAAACGTTACGAAAGGATTATGAATTCGATTCCTCGACTGCCCCTCCCGAAACGATTCTCCATTCAGCCCAATTAATATTGCGAACAAGGTCAAGAAATTTAATGAATGGGTCCTCTTTCAGAGCGAAAGAAATTTTCCTCTGAACATGTACCAGGCGATATATCCTTCAAATCTTCTTTTTCGATTATATTCAGGCAAGGAAGCTTTGAAGTGGCGCCAGGTAACTTTGATAGTATTTGTATGAGCGCCGGTCTCAGAATCAACGAATTCGAGCGAATGGTTAACTGTAAGGTGATGATAGCCTTTTTCGCTCAACCTTTCGTAAGATTTCCAACAGTCTGATATAACAGTTGTTCCTGGTTCAATCCATAATTCAATAAGGCCGAGAAGTGTTTCTGCCGTCCTGTCGTGAACTGCAACCAGGAAGCAGCGTCCCGTCTCGCGCTCTACCCCGCCAAAAACCCACTGTCCCTCCACGAAATGACCCTTATTATATTTTCTTTTCCCAATTGTACTCTCGTCATTTTCAACCGTTTTACCCTCCCCCCAAGCTTCTCTGTGTTAACGACAATATGTTCTATTAACGCATCGGACGCATAGCTGCTCCAATCGGCAACAGCCTGCGAAGAAATACCAAGCTCCTTATGAATTTGAGCGAACGAGGAACGTCGGAAGAATTCATAAATTAAAAGAATAGTCGAAATAGGCAATTTGCTTCCTGAAAAAAAAAGAATTGAATCGGATAGATTTCTTACTGCGGCAGCGCGAATTTCCGCAGCGATAGATGCGACCGTCCAATTTTTTTCGATGTGTCCGGAGCAACCTTCATGCCGCGGCCACATTTCTCGCATTGGACCGCGTTCGAAATCAAAGAAATTTTGGAAAGGAATGAGAAAAGATAATGATTATTTTTTAAGAATAATGTAGATCAAAAGTGTGAATTGGGTACACCTTTAGGACCAAAGAAATTAAAAGAAGAGCCATGATATGTCCGGAAAAAAAACCCTGGTACTCACCAATTACTGCTTAAATGTCCATTTTCTGGAGAAAAATAGAAACAGAGCAAAGCAAAGCAGCAGGTAACTGAAAATGATAGCATTTTCGAAGATTTCGAATTAAAAACGTCCGAAATGCAAAATTTGACCGCGCAATAAAAAGAAACCAATAAGAATAAAGTATTTAGAATTAAAATCGTCTGAAATTAACACGATTAGCGTGCGCAAAAAAAAACCCCAATTAGAATGAACTACATTAAACGTCATCTCCATGGCAACCACATCAGCAAACGAAAGAAATTTCAAGCCAACCATATTGCAATTTTATCGCCCATGTTGGCGAACATAAACATCCACTTGGCGCACTTACCCCCGTTATCAAATTAGCACCATACTTTCTTGGTTTGTATAGTCGAGACGGAGTGTATGATTGCTACGAAATCATTGAATTATTTATAATTTTGCTTGAATGATAATAATATCAAAGTGTTATTTTTCACGCATATAACATCTCGACGTAAGCGAAAATATTCTTGTTCCTGTTTTGCGGAAAAGTGGTGACAACGGGAGCTGCTATCGAACTCGTGGCCGTCGTTGTCGAATCGTGCGTTTGAAACTTGCTGCCGCTGAAGACTCGCCGCGTAGAGGAGTTGTTGCATGTTAAAATCTGTCGAAGCTCAAAAGTTTTTAGTTGGTTTGACGCAGAAGTTAGGAGAGGGGAGCGCCATCTAAGATTCCGTCGTCTTCACTAAACCACGGTTGAAAATGATGAGGTCCGTCGCCAATAGCCCTCTTTTGGCTCCAAACTGCGACGTAAAATCAAATAAAATCTGCGTAAAAGGTGAAGCTATTGAGCAATTGAAGGCCCGCTGACTCATTTGGTTTCAAAAAATGTTTGTGTAAGTCATCGATCCCTGAGCTCCTCTGACTATTATGGAACTTATCTCGAAATAAAATGTCAAGACAGAGGGCCTGGTCTATTTTATCAGTGATACCATATTATTCATTCTGAAAGTTTCTGGCTTTTCAATGAAGCATTTTTTCTCGCCTTTTCGAAGAACATCTCTTCATCTTACACCAAACGAATTAATTTTTTTTAAAAATCTTCACCAAGTATTTCATGTGTCAAGCTTCTCAAAACCTTACAAAAAAAAACCATACCCTCGCCAGCTCCCCAACAAAATATTATTTCCAACCTATTGATGAATGTGGATTTTTCTTCAAATGCTCAATATTATGAAATAATTCAAACTCTGCTGGTATTTGAAAACTTGCAAGAACAACAATTTGCTCTGGTTTCTGTCTACATGTGACACGATGTCGAGATTCGTATAATGAGATAGAGGATCAGGTGTCATCCTTGTCACTTTCTAAGGTTTGAACTGATGACCTCCATCGTCGATTGTAATTGTACTATGAGAGTATTTTTGGTCTCTTGGAAAGATTTCAGTATTTCCATGAAAAGGGGACCTTTTTTTTACAGATATTTTGAATTCTATGAACATTAGAGAAGTGTACAAAGCGACACGAGGGGGAGTGCCGAAGGAGCTCTACATTTTGAACTTAGGTCAAGTGACGACGACGACACTTGAGCTGGCACCCCCTCTTCTAATTACTCCACGACACCAATGGATGGACGTTGAATCTCGAAAGATTTAACGCCTCCTCCACACAGAGGGTTTTCAGTTACAAAGGCTTGAACCACTGAGGTACCACGGCCACAGCGGAATGCAGATGAAAACAAAAACTGTTTGTCTGAAATTAAAGGAGTATACATAACAGTTACTTAACAACTGCTAAAAATAAAAATTCATCATCTTGACTTAATTAATATGTATAATACGATATGCTGGGAAAAGATAAAATTCCATTTTTATTCCCGGGAAAAAAGCGACATCTATTGATGAACTCTTCCATAGAAATTTCTCAGGTATGAAAAAGTGTCACCTCGTTCAATTTACGAACGAGATTAAAAGAACGTAAAAATGTTCTTAAAGGAAAATTCCTCAGAGTGTTATTATCTTTATTTTTTATCATCGGAGGACGATGAATTATCCCCGGAAAATTGATCGCTCTTCTGGAAAGGTATTGCGAGAAAGGAAAGAAAAAAAACCTCTGCCCCTCTCTTTCTGTTTTAGTACAGTTTTAAAAACGTAACTTCTTTTAAAGTTATTCTTTCCGAAGGCAATTGATAAGAGAACATTTATTTAATAACCGAAACTATCTGCTTTTACGAGCAATCAGTTTTATGTGTGTGTGCTCTTTATCTCTTAATGCTATTAACTCAAAAAGCGCTGTAATAGCATTCAATTTGCAAAGAAATTGCACACTAAAAAAGGGGAGTTTATTTGTTAAAAATATAATTTTAGTCTGATGTTTTTATTGTTGCCTTTACAAAAATGAAATTGGGTAAAAAAAAAAAAAGTATTCAGAAAGGTATTAAGGTAATATATTCTTAAAAATTTTGATTTTTCGATGGAGATAATTGCAACACATGTGCTCAGTTATCCGGACTCAAAAATAAGCTGGGAAAAAGTTTGTATGAAATTCAAAATTAAATGAGAACTAAGTCGGGCGATTATTAAAAAAATGTTTTAATAATCTGTCTTTAAAAACAATCTACTGCACTTAAGAAAGAGGTGCCAATTCAAATTTAGACTAAAAGTGTTGGCAGTATTAACGGGCGAATTAATTTGTAGACGTGCAAAATGAACACATATGCGATGATCATATCACGGGTCGGCAACTGTGTATGTGTGGCGTCTCAAAAAGAAATCTACCAACAGGATTCAGGGTGCCTCACGATGGGGAACATTTGAAACAATTCTATGCGCGCGATATTGAATGCAGAGTTAGAGGAAAGAGCTTAAAAATAATGATTTAGAGTTTTATTTTATATATATATATATATATATATATATATTGGGTTGTTCGGAAAGTAATTTCGTTTTTTCCCGTCAGAGGACTTAATTACGTTTTTTCGAAACCAACTTCACACTTAAGCCGCATAACCATTATATGTCTTGAGCTGATATTGCAAGGCTTGTGTGTGAAAAAGTTCTATTAATTCTACGCAGTAGTTTTTGGTTGGTTCCCTTTTAAATATGGAGAGCAATAAGCAGCATTTTCGTCATATTTTACTTTTTTACTTCAGAAAAGGTAAAAATGCTGTCCAAGCGAGAAAAAAATTGACGGATGTGTATGGAGAAGGCGTATTAACAGTACGCCAGTGCCAGAACTGGTTTGCAAAATTTCGATCCGGCAATTTTGATGTCGAAGATGCACCACGGTCTGGAAGGCCGGTCGAAGCTGACAAAGATGCGATAAAGGCATTAGTTGTTGCAAATCGGCGAATAACCACACGAGAGATCGGTGAGAGATTAAATTTGTCGAATTCGACTGTTTATGGCCATTTGAAAGGCATAGGCTTAACCTCGAAGCTCGATGTGTGGGTGCCCCATGTCCTTACGGAGCGAAATTTGTGTCGTCGCGCTTTTGAAGCGGATTATTACTGGGGACGAAAAATGGGTTGTATACAACAATGTTAAACGCAAGAGGTCATGGAGAAGAAAAGATGAACCGGCTCAAAGCGTGTCAAAAGCCAACACTCACCAAATAAAGGTGATGCTCTCCGTTTGGTGGGATGTCAAAGGAATCGTTTTTTTTTTTTTTTT
>BMAV01019239.1:2198602-2222423 GCA_019973955.1 Trichonephila inaurata madagascariensis
AAAAAAAAACCATGACTCGTTAAGAAGTGGAATTTTGCACTGTGTTTTAGATAATTCATCCTATAAGAATATATTAACATATGATATGTAACATGAAACGTTGCATTCCAGTAATTTTTCTATACTATAAAAGAGAATATTCCTCTAAAAGCCCTCTAGTTCGCGTGGTACTGAATTCATTACCAGTGACATGTTGAATTAGGATTTCGATTTCTTTGAAGGCCACCTTGTTCATCAATAAAGGCTTTTGCCTATTAGATGGAAACAGACCTCAAAATTATCACCATGTTGCGATGTGGAAAGTTTGTGAATCTTACAACAGCTGACACACACATGCCATCATCGCCTCTTTATTGTAGTTCAGAATTTATGCCGATATCCTTATATTCTCTAGATCGACATTACTCTTATTAAACCAAAGCAATATGAGTATTTGAGTTGATTTTAATTTAGATAATATTGTAAGGGGTATTGGCAGCGGACCTCGTCATTTTGAGCGAGTGACAATGAGGGCAAGCAGCGGGTTCCCATTCGAACCTCATCAACGAGAGGAGCTTGACGTATGTAACGTGCAGCAGCCTTTTTAATACGTGGCGGTTTTTCTTTGGCACTAAGATTTGAACCCGTGACTCGACAATGCTGGTCACGAGTTCGCGACCATGACCCCTCGGCTACCATGGTAACATGAGAATTTAAAACGTACCACCTAATTTTGAAACACTGTTAAGTGGCGAGGGTTTCATCTGAGCTATTACCTCACTTTTGCTGAGTACCACATCTCAGAAGCTGATCCTAAAAAACAAATCCGGATAAAAATAAATACTTCTTAAAGTTATGATATCTACTAAAGGTTGACGTGTGTGAAACTCTTAATTGGTGTTGTCTCTGTTGAGTTGAGTTCTGGTAGCGTTAAGAGCATATCAAGCAGAGGGGCGGATACTCTGTGGGGTCGTCCTCGTCACTTGATCGTGCGTCAAATTGCAGTAGCACAGCATCAGTAGATCTGCGTTTGCTTCGTAATATAGGACGTTATTAAATACAATCACTCAGTCAATTGAATAGTCTATATTCTTATGTCATTGATTAAGAGATGTTTCAAGTCAGCATAGTCTAGATTTTCATTGAATTCTATTTATAACTTGTGCTATACACTGTTAATAAAATTTGCATAAAAATGGATAAATATTATTCCAATGTGGAGAAAAACAGTGATTGCTAGCCATTAACTCTTTAGATAGCCCACAAATACCCACTTAAAGAAAAACAAGCAGCAAAAACTCGGGATTTTTCTGCATTTAGTAGTGGCAGGTAAAGTATACTCTCCGTTTTAAAAAGGAAGAGAAGATGCTGGTATCTAAAAATAGTAGCACCGTGATAGATTAATGGTTGGCTTCTGAGCTAATCCTCCTGCGGTATGGAACAAACACACTTACGAGAAAAGCGCTCTCTTGTTGTATCACTTCGAAGATAAATATTAAAAATTATTTAATGGAACATGAGACGCGGGTGGACTTTTTAGTGCGGTGTGCTGTAGAAGATTGAATACTAGGGGATAAGTTGATAATTACACGCCTCGTTGCCCGTTATTTCATTTTTTTCTCCCACCATTTTAAGAGACCGTTAAAATGAACAAGAAGCAATTAGCAAATATTTCTTCGTGTAAAACCAAGAACACAACGTGTCCAGTAAAATCTCCTTTGGGAGCTAAAATATTTTTTCTGTCACTGGTTGGTAATCGAACAAGATTGAAGTATTCTTCATAAGAGTATGACAATAACGAAATAAAAAAGCCATTTTTTTATTGTTGCGATAAAAAGATAGATTTGAAGTATTAAACTGCTCCCAGAAAGAGTTGGAAATAACATTGACACCCAACTCTTCTTTTACACGGTAGAAACGTTCCTTAGAAAACCGTGCAAAAAAAGAAAAAAAAAAAAAAAGATTCGTGTAAAAAAATACAAGCGACATTTGATAAATTTGAGATATGTTCCACATAACTTCAAAAACTCGTATAACCTTGCACAAAAAAGTAATAATGAAATCTCTATATATATTTTTCACATGTTTATAAAACAAAAAGAATTCATTTTGTTAAGAAGAAAATTGAAATTAGTGCTCAGTGTGAAAATGTATTCTATTACATAAATTCGATCCAATCATCGTTATCCAAAGTGCTATCTGGTATCAATATTTCGATTGTTGATTGAATATTAACGTCGCACTGTTCAGCTACACGAAGGCTTTTGGCGACGGACCACGTCATTTTGAACCATGGTCAAGTGACGTGGACGACACCTGAGCTGGCACCCCCCTCTCCTAACTACCACACCAACGGGAGGACGTTTCAGCTCTCGACAGATTTAACGTGCATCGTTGCCCTACACGGCGGGTCTTTAGTGGTATTGGGCTCGAACTCATGACAAGGTAAGCCACGGTCCGATACCTATACCACTCGGCTACCGCGGCCACATCAATATTTCGATGCCAGACACTTGTATGTTAAAAATCACCCACACACACATTGCATTTTATAGAGTTATATAATTTTAGAACACACAGCTAAGTTTTGTACTACGAAACTTTCACTTTTGTCGCATTCGGCAAAATGTTTTTCCAACAAGCATTTAAGTCGTATATTGTCGCAACTCTTTGATGGCAAAAGAAGCATGTGTAATACGTTCCATAATCGTAAACGTTTCCATGTTTAAACAATAGTCAGATTTCTTTCTTCCATTGAGTTTAAAATATATTTCAACGTTTGCTTCATGCAGTATATTTTAAATTGTGCTGTAATAACCTGATCGAGGGGCTGAATCAATGAGATGATATTAGGCGGTAAAAACCGCAATTGAATAGAATATTTGGATCTTGGCCCCACTGAAACTACAATCCCTACCATGTTATATATTTTTAATAATGAAAAAAAAGTATATCAACACAAACTATACTGAAAATCACACCATTGAATTAAAGTTAACTTTAATCTGAACATCAATTTCTATAACTTTATTGGAATTATTTATTGCATCCTACGATCAGGACAGTTTAACATAAAATAAAAATACTAAAATACGAAATGGTTCAGGTTGAAGTACAACAAAATAAAAAAAAAAAGTGACTATATTATTCAGGAATTTCCGGAAATCTAGAATGCTAAGGAAACAAGCCACGAAGTAGACCAAGTCACTCCCACGTGTGGGCATACACCGACCGTCTCTTTGTTGACGTTGTTAGAATTAGAATCAAAAACTCTGGGGGTGGGGGAGAGGATTTTGTGAGAAAAAAAATCTATCAAAAAAGTATATTGGTGAACCATGTTAATTCAAAATGGCGTAAAAAATATCCTGTAAAAAAAAAAAAAAAAAAATTGGGCGTGCTTTAAAAAAAAAAACTAAAGCTTCAATATTTGTCTACTCAGTAGAGTATTCGTCACAATGTTTATTATTCGTGCTGATTTTCCATCTTTTAATGATTTTGTGTTTGGGGGAAGGGTTTCTTTAGAAGTTTTCATTTTTCATATTTTGTAAACGTTCTTAACGCAAGCTTAAAACGTTTATTGTACTGCCAAGGAGATAAAATTTTAAACAGTAAGGGTTTTGAAAAAAGTGCAGATTTTTTTAAACATAAAATTTTGACTTTCGGAAGACAATGAAACGTAGTGGAGGCAGATTATTTTAATTTAGTTAACGTCTGTTAAAACTATTCAATGGGCTCTTGATCAATTTTTTTATTTACTTGTCTCTGAGATGAAGCCAGTATTGTCTCTAAAATCAGTTTTTTTTTTCAGAATTATAATTGGAATTTAATCTACAAATGTGTTATTTTCCAAATCAATACCGTTTTTATAAAGTCTGTCTCATGCAATTAAAGTTTGAGGCATAACTCCAATTTCAAAAAAGAAATGTGTGATAGTCTGTTAGAAATGTTTTTACCTCGACCGAAACTATGTGAAATAAATAATTTTGGAAAAGAATTTGAAAAAAAAAAAGAAAAAAAAAAAGAAATTTGAATAAAAAACATACAGTTACCAATTAAGAAACAAAAATTAATTGATTTTTAAATACTGTTAAAGAATAAGAAAAAATTTTAAAAATAAAGTTCTTTTTATACGTCCTAAAAAGGTAAAACTCCAACGCGATACTCCCTTCTGCGAGGAGAATTATGTGATCACGGTAGCCTAGGGGTCAAGGTAACGGACTCGTGCCTGCCATGTCATTAGTTCGAGCCTTGAAGAGCCGCCGTGCAGAGGCGACCGAAGCACGTTAAATAAATATGTCTCCCGTTGGTGTGGTGTGGAAATTAGGAGAGGGGGATGTCAGCTCAGGTGCCGTCCTTGACCATGATTCAATATCACGAGGTCTGCTGCCGAAAACCCTCGTGTATCTAAATATTGAGAGACGCGAGGAGAATTATGTTCTTTTTTCCCATTGACCTGCAAAGAAACAATGCTATATTGATTTCAAATGTTGATATTAAGGTAATCAGCTGAAGAATAGCTACTAGTTATCGCGCATTTCGTCAAAAACATGTATTTTTCAAGGCTTGCAGGTGTATTTCCAGAACGTAATTGACATATTTCTGTTTTTTCTTTGTCCAATTTTTTTTAATTGGTTTTCCCCTCTAAGTAGAACTACGCATCTTTTTAATTATATTCAGTTTCTACAACCATTTCCTTAACATGGTTTAAAACTGAGTTCACTCTATTGTGTGCTTTGTTGAGTTAATCTTAAGCTCTGTATCCCTTAAAAATGAATTTGGGTTTTTAATTTGTGACTTATAAGCAAGCATATGAGATAATGCTTCAACACTGCTTTACCTTAAGCTGCATTGTCAGGTATATGCTCATGGGATAGATATAAATATCACGTATAAGCAATATATCTCGAATTGCATGTAAACTATTCAGTTCCTTGGATAAGTTTTTTTTTACTTCTAAAGTGTCTAAACTACGCCTTCTTTTGAATTAGAATGAATATGTACAATGCATACTGTGTATTCAAATGAATTTTCTAAACAAAATGATAATTTTTCAATTCCAAGTTCATTTAGGAAAGCAGAATTGCTTAAAATGAACATTTTTAAAAATGGCTAGTAATAAACGGAATATATGAATTTAAATTGTAAGGATTTTTTTCAGTAAGAGTTAAATATTACGATTTTTAATCATATCACAAAATTTCAAAGGCGATACATGATGTAGGCAAGTTGTGTTGGCCCAAATGAGATGGTATAAAGACGAGAATTCACTTGGAAAAAAAAACTTTATCTGAAATTCGCAGGAGAGATAAACGCAGCTGTAAACTTCTATATAATCAGCTTGCAAATATTTCAACAAACTAGTTGTATTCTTTGCAATCTACTACGGTTTTGTAATTTTTAACAAAACATAATAATGCATTATAGTTACACTAAATTGTGTTTTTCCCTTCGATTTGTAAAATTAAAAAGCTCTCAGGTAAACTCTCGGTCAAAGGAAAATATTGATTTATTCTTTTCAAATTACCACGAAAAATATAATCATAAATTTCTAATGGTATTAAAAATGATATCATCTCTAATTTTTAAGAATAAAAGGAAAATAATCAGAATATATATAAGGATAAGATGCTTGATCATGTTTTGAGCGTTTGAATAAATATTTTTTAATTTTTCCCTGAGGTATATTGTTAAGTGGGTGTAATAATTTAAAGTTGTGCTTCTATATATATATATTACACTTATTGACTCAAGAGTTTTGTACATTCACAATAGTCTGTCAAATGGATCATATGTTAATATGTCGGTTAGTTAACACGTAATTGACTTCTACAAAATCTCTTCTAGTCTAAATATTTCTTATACAAGTATAAAAATAAATGCATTCTCTTTTCCATGCATTTTCAAGGCTAGTCTTTTTGCTTGTGAACATTTTCTCGAATATTTTTTCTGGGACTCTTAGATTGTAAAATAATTTTTAAATAGTGTCTTAAAGTGCATTTTTATTTAATTATGAGTCATTGAGGTTTTTTGAGCATTCATTTTATCACTAAACTACAGTCAAAAATCATAGCCTTAGTATTTTATTGTATAGTGTGTAATTTATTCTAAATTATGTCCCACAATATATTTAAGTAATTTTTCTGTAATGTTTATTCTTAAACTTTTAGTAATCACACATGTAATTTTATCTGGATACTCAGAGAAATTACTTAGAATAAGTTTTTCTTTTTTATTTCTAATGGGCTGCGGATGGGTGCTTTACCATTTCACACCAAAACCATTTCCCGGGAGCGGGTATCACTTTTTAGTGCAGCACCACATAGACGGATACCAAGCGCCGCAGGTAATTTTGACACTCACTAGTGGCCGTGGTAGCCGAGTGGTCAAGGTATCGGATCGTGGTTGGCCTTGTCATGAGTTCGAGCCCAGTACCACTAAAGACCCGCCGAGTGGGCAGTGATGCACGTTAAACCTGTCGAGAGCTGAAACATCCTCCCGTGGATGTGGTGTGGTAGTTAGGAGAGGGGGTGCCAGCTGAGGTGTCGTCCACGTCACTTGACCATGGTTCAAAATGACTAATTTGAATGCGTGGTTTACTTCGGAAGTTCTTTCGAAATGATTTTTAAAAACGCAGAAATTTAAAAATGCCTACAAAAGATTATGGATTGGTCAAACGACTTTCGTGGAACCAAGTATATTAATTCACAATAACATCCAAGGCTAGTGTCTTCTGTAGTCCTTAAACACACACACAACGGACAATATAATACAGAACACTATATTGGAATAAGATTAACTTAAGTATTGAGAGAGAAGTAAATTGATCTTTTGTTCATGTGTAGATTTTTCTGGATGTGTAAAACGAAATTTATGTATAACAACAATTTCTGCTGAAGTGAGCAAAGAAACGTTATTACTTAAATATTGTAATATAGTGCATTTGATCTATATGTATTGATAGTCCCACAGTTTAAGTGTTGTACCAATACAAACAGGAACAATAAAGTACAGTAAGCACGATTTTATAGTTACAGATATTAATCCCATTTGCAGATATTTCATTTTCTTTACAAAAAATTTGCTATTTGTTGTTAGTTTTTTATTATTAAATGTTCGGATGATTTCTTTTTTTTTTTTTTTTTGTTGAAAAGAAAACCTGATTTATACTTTTTTTTTTCTTTTTTTAATAAATTATTGATATTTTTAAGACTAAATACTAAGCTACCAATAATGTTGTTAAATATATATCCAGAATTTGAATTATATTTCTAATATTAAGAAGTCAGATATTAATTTTTTTCAGTCGGTTCTTGATCAAAGAGATGTTTCAAAATATGATGATGATTTGGTAAAACAATAAAAAAAGCCTTTTGAAATTATTTTATTTAATGATATCTTTACAAATATCCCACCAAAACCAGGTGTGTACAAAACTTAAGAGAAAATTAAGAGTACGAAGTGAAAATAGAAAAAAAAAACCCTTCAGAAACATGTATCTGATTTGAAAGGAATATCGTATTGAGCATGAATAGAAATTATAATAAAATCTTTCCTTTCTTATGTTGATGGATAATGTTGTGTCGCTTTTAATGGTGTCACTAAAATTTAGATAAAAAGTGATTACCACTGTATTGGAATTTGATAAATTTAGTGATTCAGAGATATTTGGTTTTAAACATAACATTTTTTTTTGTAAATAAAACTGGTGGCCGGTGATCGAAAAAACGTGTCATCGCTAAGATACTCGAATCCGTCGTAATACAAAAAGATATAACATATTAAACGGAGGTTAAAACGTCGACATTTGTGTATGACTACTCTTGAATCTTTTTAAATCCTTTTTTTTCCCTCCTGGATAAGTTTATCTTCCTGTGTGATCCTAAGATTTTGTACCCATTCACTTAGATCCATCCTCCAGTTTCTGTTCTTGTTGATAAACAAAAAAGAAAAATTGTTTTAACTTCTCATTTTTTTCCATGCATTCTAAGAGAAGGCTTGTTTCTGATGCAGATCCCCCAGGGATTAAGAAACAAAACTTGGAATAAAATGTGTTTTTTATTAATTTTTTTCTTCTCTAAGGGAAATTGGAAGGCTTTTCATTTATTTTATTTTTCTCCCAAACCATGCTGGAGGGTTTTGTAATTTTCTAACTTAAATATAAAAAATATAGAGGAAAAAGGAAACTACACACCGAGCAATTTTGCTTCCCTGCACAAATTTGAATAAATGTCCAAAAGGTATTCTAAACGAGAAGATGGAATCCACATCGGGAATGAATAAAAATTGTTTTCTTCGATTACTTTTTATTACTGCGTGGAATAACTTTTCTTTCAATAAAAGCATGTTTGAAAAAAAAAATCTGGAAGTTTTTGACTTAATTTTATTTTGGTCTTATAAGAAACTTTTAAAACTATTCATGGTTCGAAAAGTGATCACAAAAACTCAATTATTTCGATTATTATTATTACTTTAATTCAGTGGTCGAGAATATTTTCTCGACAGTTTCATTTCTATGGAAATTTTGTTTCTGACGAATTTTGAGAAATTCATGTCACACATTTGGATGATTGTAAGTAAAGTTTACGTAAAAAATATATATTAACATTTGTTAGTTTTATATAAATATAATTTGAAACAAATTATATAAAAATTATCAAACTAACATTTTACTTTATTTTTTTAAAAATAGGAATATGTATTTTTTTACGGAAAGTGTGAAAAAAAACAGTTTGAAAGCCTTTAAATAGGCCTTAATTTTTTTTAAAAATACTAATGAAATCATTCAAAGAGTTCACTCAAACGTAAAGCAGCTGTGTGTGTGTGTGTAAAATATAAATGATTAAGATTCATTATTTTTATGTTATTTAATTTTCGGTAAGTAATGCTTTATTATACTTATTTTAAATGTGTGTGTACCGAAATTCCATATACAATTATGCTTATATTTATCTCGGCTGTTTTTCTATCATTGATTAATTGACCTGTTGTTTTTTAAATCGTATTCTTCATTAAATTCCATATATAAAGAAATTTTTACATAAAGTTCAATTCTGGTTCCATAACATTATTTTTGTGTGATTCTATTCTGTGCTATCTTGACTGTACTTCTTCCTTCTACGTAACTAAAAGAAATACTTGCTAAAGAACGGATGAAAAATTCGTAAAATCTTGTTCAATGTACTCACTTTATATATAAAATCGCAGTTTATACTATTTAAAATGATTATCAATAAGACGATCAAACTGTATTCATTATTTTTTTTAGAGTACATTGAATGAACAAACTATTATTGTAAATTTACCTAACACTAAATTAATTTTTAAAAATAAAATTGAAATGTGAAACCTCCGTTATATACATATACAGGGTGCGGCAAAAATACACCTCGGATAAATTTCTTGCCTCCTAGAATAGTTAATGAATTTCCTTTTAATTGATGTTTCATGATTCTTTATCTACCACTTTTATAATAAAATATTTTCTAATATATTTCTTAGTATGTACTTTGATTTATGTGTTTTTGATAATGTTGAGCAAAAGGTCTGCTATTTTAGAATTGTTTAAAAAGGGAAAAGACAGTATGAAATCGTTCGTTTGCTTAATTCATTCGTTGTTAACACTGTTCGGCAAACAGTGTCTGATGCAATCTGCCGTTTCAAAGATCTTGCGAAGATGGTCAACGTTCAGAAAGGGGGCAAAAACTCACTGTAAACCTTTCAAAGAATCGTAAGATCATCAAGTGCAGAGAAATCCCAGGGTTTTTCCATGAGACAGATCGCTCATGACATGGGAATAAGTGACAGATCAGTA
The DNA here is from genome assembly GCA_019973955.1 of Trichonephila inaurata madagascariensis. NCBI lineage: Eukaryota > Metazoa > Arthropoda > Arachnida > Araneae > Nephilidae > Trichonephila > Trichonephila inaurata. The sequence continues at coordinate 2,208,393 of BMAV01019239.1, forward strand.
AAGCGAATAGCAAAAACGGAGCTTGAACGAAGCCTTACAAGTTGCGAAAAGCTCAGCTTCTCACTGAAAAAAACAAACTCGTACGGCTCCGAAGATGCTGAAAATTTTTGAGATGGGATGCAAGTCAGCCCTGGGAGAGATTCCTTTTCAATGATGAGAAGCTCTTTACGGTCCAACAAATTTATAACTCCTAAAACGATAGAATCTGGTTTGTGGACGCTCCTAGCTCCTCGGCAACTGTTGAACATCGCCAATATTCAAAATCGGTCATTGTCTGGGGCGGAATTATCGCAAGTGGCAAAACACCTTTGGGTTTTGTGGAAGAGGGCGTTAAAATCAATCAAAAAGTGTACCACGGAGGGACATTATTGAAGCTGTTGTACTTCCGTTGGCCCCAAAGCAGTTTAGAAATGTGAATTGGATGTTTCAACAAGACTCTGCACAAGGCTAAAAAGACACAAGAGAGGTGCAAGGCGAATTTTCTAGATATGATATTATCTGAGAAATGGCCACCCTACACGCCGGATCTCAATTCCATGGATTTCAGTGTATGGCCTGTTAGTGTCCAGGGTTTGCACTAAACAGCACAAAACTTTGGACTCTCTAAAGCAATCGCTTCTGCCGGAGTGGGATAGATTAAAGGTAAAAGATTTGAGGCCCAATGTTGAAAATTTCTGTAAGCGTTTGCGTCTCTGCATTGCTGCAAATGGCGGTCACTTTGAAACCAATTAAATTTATTTATTAGTACGAGTGTACTATTATTATTATTTGTTATATTTTGTTAATTTCTTAATTTTTTATAAAGTTATAAAAAAAAAACTGTTTGTTCGCGTTTTTTTTTTTTTTTTTGCCGTACTCTGTATATACATGATAACTTTTAAAGAAATCACGGCATCTTTGTGATTATTTACATCTTACATTTGCTCGGGGGAATGAAATATCTTTTTTTTCTGGTCCTTATAATTTTTAAATTTAATTCTATGTATATTCTTAAAAATTTAAAAGAGAAATATATATATATATATATATATATATATATATATATATATATATAATATATAAAAGATATGTATGTAAATATGAATCTTCAGTCATTTTTGGGTTAAAGAGAAAATAGTTTTTTAATACAAAATAATGTAAAAAAAAAAGCGTCATCTAATTTTTAATCTTAACTTAAAAAAATTAATTTAAAAATCATTATTTTTTGTACAAGTTCTATCTTTATAACAAAAGTGGTTCTCGGTTTGAGAATATTAAATATTTCTCTCTCCCCCCGTCTAAGTGCTATCTACATTTACTGTTTTCCTTTTTTTATATTAGCAGTCGAATAAAAACTCCATTTCTTCCATTTAAAGAGCATACAAAAAAGAACAAATAATTTAAATGAAACTGAAAAGTGGAAAAATGGATGGTGTAAAAAAACCATTTTCGCGAATGTTGTTTCTTCAAAATGAATGAGTCGCGGTGTTGTATCTTTTTTTTTTAAAGAAGTCCTTTTCTTCATCCTAAATGTTTTTATTAGTTTCGTTCAGATAACAATAAACAAGTTTTTCCTCCCTTAGTTTATCATCATTGATTTTTCTCTGTCATTTCAAATAGCGGGAGGAGGAGAGAAACGTCGCGTTTTAATTGAATAACAAGACAGAAACTGTTTGCTGATATTAAGAATATCAGATGAAAGAATTCGACTTTCTATTCTTTTTATGCGACGTTTCTTTCCATCATTAGGCGCCGACAAAAACGTTTCTCTAAATTGGAATTGGAAAGATGTCAATGTAAAACCGACGGCGTTATTTTGACTGTAACAATTGATTATACAACAGAGTATGTTAGTAGTTGAGAAATTTATTTTCAGTACTTCTGGTGAACAGTTTTTTTTTTTATTTTTCTCCCAGCACCTTCCTTAAACTATCGGAAATTATTCGGAATCATAAGCGTTTCTTTGAATGGACAATTTAATTTTCGGGATAAAGCTAGAGAGAGAAATTTTTTATTACGCTGATAATCTTCATAATGCGTGTAGTTTTCTTGTATTGATATTAGCGTATTTATTGCTTTAAAATAGTACAGTTCATATGGGGGGGGGCGAGTGCGGCCGTCTTAACTTTCAATAGAATTTTTCTATTGCCTTTCTTTATATTGCATTAAAAGTTTAATTAAGATAATTGAGTTGTTAATGTTATTATCTGAAATGGTATTTAAAATTTGTCTGCATATTTTTCTCTCTAAATACGCTAAAGCTAAATGAACATAGCAGCTAAACAGAAGAAAATTCCTATATAAAAATTTCTTATATAAAAGCACACAGCCACACAGTCAACAAGCTCAAACAGAATTAATCACGCTGAACAACAAACCAAACGGAGGGCTGTGTGTGAGTCGTATTTTTCCTTCTTAAAAAGGAAAACATTTCGTCTGCGTTAAAAACAATAATTTTACACTGGTCTGTGCATAACTTAAGCAATAGGTTACTTTTCCTATAAATTTACAAAAATTCCTCTGAGGAGCCCCAAATTCATAAATAAGACACGTTATTTTGTACTTAAAAGATGATGAAAGCATATTGTAGCGCAAAATTGAATACAATGAACATCGTATGTAGTGAAACAAAACCCCCCGCTTTATTGAACTCACAGAATCGTTACTCACTATTGCCTGTCCAAGAAGACAAACTAGAAGTAGATCTGCCCTCTCTTTACTGTAATGTGGTTGCTTAGCACCATCTCTCCATACTCAACACCAGATTGTCCAACAGTTCTTGGGGTAAACGTGACCATTTCACAATCAGCATATGTTTCAGTTGTTGAGTGTTTCCGGAGGATGTTATCCTGGCGCAAGGCCTCTCCCCAAAACATCCCACACGTATTCTATGGGATTCGAATCACGGGACAACGCCAACCAATTCATTCGAGTGATATGATAACTTTCCAGGGATGATATCATCAGCAGTTCGGTGTGGCCGTTCATTGTCATCCATAAAAACCAAGTCTGGTTCAATAGCACCTCGGAACAAGATCACCTCCTTACAATAGCGATCTCTGGTTTCACAGAACCTGTGTCGAAAAAGTGGAGCTCAGTTCACCCCTCCAACATAATGCCTCCCTAGACAACTCCCAAACCACCCTAACGTCCTCTTTCCGAGATGCTATTGTGATGACCTCTCTCTAAATTAACTGCCATTAAGAATCCCTTGTGGCACTGAAATGATTCATTCGTAAATGACTCCATGAATGAGATGACCAGTTTGTGTGTTCTTTACATCACCCTAAGCAATGCCGCCGATGTCCAGCTTTCAAAGAGTTGCAGTGCTTAGGACGGCGGGCAAATAAATCCCCTTTGTGAAGGTGACTGGCTACAGTAAACTGTGACATTTGTCGCCCTGTTGCCGTACACAGTTGTTGAGCAATGGCTTTTGTTGACTAGTATCGGGCTCTTTTTCTTTACAAGACGATATATTGGTCATACACTGTAGTTGTTTTCCTAGGGTGGTTACCACCAACCTTTCTCATAGCTGTACTTATGTTTTAGAAGGCTTTCCAAGCGCACGAAACGTCATTTCTGTTGATTCCGAACTCTGTAGCTATACTGGTCAAACTACGCCCCTCCTCCAGCTTTCCGTAAGTTACGAGGTCAGTTGCCAAAAGCCCTCGAGTAGCTGAATAGTGCAAAGTTAATATTCGCTCACTTACTCATTCAGCTTTCCGATTAGTTTTCACGTGTGAAGTCATCCAGGTGATTTCTTCTAACCATATTTCAGGAAAGAACACATTTGTAGCTAATGTTTTTAATTGAGCGCCTCTGTTCTTCCTTTAATTGTAGTCTTGAGCTGCGCGCGCCGACCGCATGTATATTACGTACAATCACGTCGCCTGTGAAGTTTTGTTCCTGACTTTTGTACACACTTTACTTTTCTACTGAATTGCGTTTTCATGGTACTGATCGCAACAACCCCCTTTTCTGCAGTATCATGGCTATCTACTTAAAATTTACTTTGTTGTTCAAGTTTTGCAGACACAACTGACACTGCCACCGAAAACGTATGCCTAATGAAACACAAGTATTCTTAGCAGGGCTCATTTGACGATGTGTGTGAAGAAGTGGCTTAAAAAATAAATAGAAATACTTATCGCATTTGTGTATATCGTTTTAAACCAAAAAGAAGTGAACCTTCTGGAAATATAAAAAAAGTGAAAATCGATATTTTTCGAAAATTGATGTTCCAGTCCACTTCAAATGATGCAAAACAGTAGGGTAAAATTTGAGTATGGAAACATATTTTTAATCGTATTTTATAAATGTTTAATAATTATTCCATCAGGGAGTTATGTTATACTGGCAAATTTTTAATTTTCTATATAACTGCTTTCGTTTAAGTTTTATGAATTGAAACCATTCCTGTTAAAATGGATTATCACGTTTTATCAAAAAAAAAAAAAAAAAAAGGAACAATGGAGGGGAGCAGGAAGAGAATTCTGAATGAAGAGCTTTCCATAGAATGTGCGTTTTGAAAAGATGTCAGCCAAATTTAAAAACACTCGGAGGTTGTCCAACAATACTTGCCAAAGCATGCAAACGAAAACAGGGAAATCTGAACCCTTTCATTGGTTCAAGGCCGCTGAGGTTATTTCAGTCCGGGCAAGGTTACTCCTCAATCTGTTGTTTTACAAAGTGTCATCCCTTTCAATTATCACTGGTGCCCTGCCAGACGCGCTTGGCTTTTCCAATTCAGCCGCTTTCCTGTAAATTCTCCTTTTCACGCGTGTTTCTAATAAGAAAGGAAGTTTAATTGAATTGCCATTTTTAGTTTATTTTATTTTCATATTCTTTAAATATCATCGACATGTTTTTTAAAAAAAATCTTTCTAATGAGTGCAAATGTGTGTGTTTGGTTCTTTTCCCCTTCGGTAGAAATAAAGCTACATTATCTAAACCTACATCAGAAGGAGTGAAACTATTTTCATGTAATAAGAAAATAAAAAAAAAAAAAATACTGGGTCTAAAATTTTTAAAAAAAAAAAAGAGTTGCTATTATATATAATTAAAATTTAAAAAATGATCAATATTATTTTTGAAATTGATAGAACGATCAACTTTGTTAATATATAAGGGGGAAGGGGGGGGGAAGACTATAAATTTAAAAAACTTTAATAACTTTGTAAATTTTAAAAAAAAACATGCGCCAAAGAATGTATTCATTAAAAAGTAATTTAACTTTCTTCCTTTGTAAAAATGGCATTGAAATTATATAAATTTGATTTTCTTTACAAATTGATAGTAAATAGGGTCATTAGCACTTGTTAAAAATTATTTTAAAAATATTCAAATTAAATATGAATAACCTTTGTTAATTTGACTAGAATTCGCTTGTTGATTTCATTCTGCAATGTGACTCAAATGTAGAGCATTGTTATATACAAAAGAAGGTGATGATTACAAAGTCATAATAAAAACAATTTTGACAAAACTCTGAGCAAAAATGTAAATAAAAAAAAAAAAAAAAAAAAAAAAAATTTAAAAAAAAAAATTTTTTAAAAAAAATGTTTAAAAAATTAAAAAAAAAAAAAAAAAAAAAAAAGAGAAAATTTAAGCTAAAATCTGTTTCTAAATAAAGTGATGCTAGAATAAGTCAGATTACAGTCGATAAATGATATTATGTAAATTTTTTCTATAAAAATAACGGGAAAAAAATCAGATAGTGGTCATATCCTTTTAAAATAATACACAAGTAGTTTAGAAGTACAGTTTTATGCATGAATGTATTTTTATACCTAAACTGAAGAATGACAAACATCATGGATTCATTTTAAGACTGACAAATAAATGCTGAATTGTTTGAAAAATAATAATTGTAATTAGTCTAATTATATTCAAATGTGGATAAATTGTAAGTTATTGGCTGGGGTTGGCCCAGCCTCTACATTTTTCGCGTTAGCTAACGGTGTGGGATTAAAGGAAGAACCAGACGTTGCCATAATCTTAATATTACTTTATTAAGATCTTAACTTAAGCCATTAACAGATTAGATTATGTGATAGAATCTACTGTGTCGAGACACACAATATATAATACCGAAATAACGTAACCCGGACCACTATCAATAATTAACTCGCCTAACCCGCGGTCACTCGCGCCTGTTTTTCTACCGTCGTCACTCGCGGGGTGTAGAGAACACCCCAAACTTTTAACACGTGTATTTAAATAAGAAAATTTTTTTAAGTCAATTATGATATATATTTATGAAGTATAAGAGGTTTTTTTGTATTATACAAACAAAATTGTTAAATGTATTGCATTCAAATGAGACTAGCATTAATTTAAACTAAACCAACAAAATTTTCATTTTGAAGTACACAATTTTATATTTTTTCATAAACCACAAGTAAAACGTATATACCAGTAATAAATATACTTTATAATTAATGATAAGGATAGTAAAAAGTAGAAAAATAATACTTTAATCATTTTTCAAACATTCAGAGCAGACTGTATCCATATGCTTTAAGCACATTTTTCTTACATTGAAGACAAAAACAAATAATTTTTACATCTTTTACCCGTGGACAAGCTGTGCAACACCCCTTTTTTAGGGGGGATTAATGCTCTTTTTAATATATTCTGTGTCAGTATAAAGCTTCTTTTGAGTGTTTTAATAAGGTTTGGGAAATCCGATCTCATATCCCACTATGGCTGCACAAGATCCATTCTAATCTCCTCTAATAATATTGAATGTCTCATTTATTTTCAGGAAGAACCGAATGATAGACAAAGGAAGCATTAATTCCTGCATATTAAGTAGATGATAAAATATTCGCAATGGCCAAAGGTTACATATTCGCGATACATAATATATACTGCACATTTCATCAGTGGTATCAACACCACCTGTATTATAAAAATTTATGATTTCAAGTTTCATCTCTCCAACTTTGGTTACGAAATCACGCAGTTATCGAATTCACTTAGTTCATTTTGTCAATCTGTTGATACAGTATCTAATAGACGACAAAGTCGTTATTTCTCCTTTTCTCATGGAGTTTTTATCATAATTTCTAGAAAACGTTTTGAAATTTTTTTAAAAAAAATTGTATTTTACAAATATTTTATAGAATTATATTATTTTTATATCGCATTTATTGAAATTTTAAATAAAATATTCGTGCATATTAATATATTTGAAAAAAGAACGTAAACGGAAAGAGTAAAACGTACTTTTCCGTAGATACTTCAAATACGAAAATATAACTCAATCACTCGCGGGGTGTTCTCAGCACCCCAAATAAACTTTTGAAGGTCGTTACATTCCAATCGTCCTGGCGAGATTGATTACATCAGGTCTGAAGGTTCAATGACCTAAAATGGGCAGCTACAGAAAAAATCGTGGCTCTGCGCTTTATTTTTAGAATTGTAGGAGGCTTTTCTTGTTGCTGGGGTGTACAGAACACCCCGCGCGAGTGATCGCGGGCTAAGCGCAAATTCAATATAAACACGGATCCGAATATTTAAATGGTAACTCCTACCTTAATATATCCAACGAAGCAGCCATCTATCTAATCCTAGTTGAAGTTGCGGTTTACTGGCGTGGAATTGTACTCACCTTGACTAAAGGCTCTTATGTCACGGATAACCTCTTTCTTGACTGTCAAATAACTTCTCAAAATACTCTTCATACTTGTAACACGGACTATCATAACACTCCCCAAATGCCACCCCACTTAGTCTAAACTTCTGTTATTTAAAAGCTTCATAATTTGCATCTTCCGTTCACGTTTTAATTCTCGGGTTGGTTGGAAAAGAATAGCCATTTATTCTGGCCCCAAAGAACCCAAAGGATTTGTTAATGAAAAAAAATGCGTGAGCCCGTCACAAAATAAATTTAAAATATCATTCTTTATACAGTATACAATATTATCGTAAATCATCTACTAAATCTATATACATACTAAGCATTACTTGAAAGAGTATAAAAAAAGCTTAACAGCTTAAATGCACCGGTTTTTAAGGGAAACGGGACGTTCTCAATAATGCAAAATGAGCAAAATTTTGAATTTCGAAGAAGCATTATTTTCAAAAATAAAAAGACTCCATAAATTAAAAAAAAAAATTGTCGCAGAATTTATATACTTTTCTCAAAATACTATAAACTAAGATTTTTAAATTTACGCATTATTTTTAGAATTATAAGGATTTCAAAAAGTACACTTCAAAAAATGCTTTCGCATACATGGTGTGAATTAAGTACCTGTATTTTTCCTTTTATAACATATAAAACCACACACACAAAACAGGCTGCTTTAGTCACAAGTCATACCTTTATTTAAATGCTCTAATTTTTATATTACATTACTTAGAAATTTTTTTTTTAAAATTTCAATCTTGACTTTTTGAAATTTTGATAAAAACGGTTATTTTTATTTTTAGAAAATTGGATGTAAAAAAAAATACAAACATTTTAGGAATTCAATGAGTAGCATTAAATGCATTATTATGCTACAAAAGCTCATACCACGTTTCACTAAAGTATATTTGATAGATTTTTCTACGGATGTACCTAAAAACTAGAAAAACACATTTTGAGTAATATAAAAAAAACAACTAAATAACATGGTACAGCTCTTACTAAAATTTGATATTTAAAACATACACATTCCAGATTTGTATTCATCTTGCATGAGCTTTTCTTAAGTATCCTTATTCTTTTTATTTTGACTTTCAATAGTCCTGATCTCTATACTGGCTATTTGAACCGTCATCTCGGCTTCACAAATTCTTTGTCAATTTTTCGAAAACCTTCTCAAGTGTTAATCCCAGGATTTATTTTAAGGTCTCTTAATACTTTTGTTCTTGCATGTGCACCTTCATTAAAGCATATCACTGTGTTCATTATACGAATTTACAGTTTTTTATTGTTCACAAATGTGTTTTTTGGAACTTGATTCTATACACAGTTATTGAAGCTATTATTTGGGTTCTGAATACGATTTTGCAAACATTTTAGTAAAAGTTCTTTTGCTGCTGAGTCTCGAAATATATGTTTTAAAAAGTATGTGTATGTTTTTAATCTTTACAAGAACTGGTTCTAGGAGGGAATGTTTGTAGATGTACTTTTCTTTAGATAAAAGAGATTTGTTGTAACCGAAATAACTATTTTTTACATTTTAAAACTGCAATTGCTCGGTTATTAAGCTTTAAACCTATACATGTTATACATTTTTAATAAAAATTGAAAAATAGATTTTTTAAAGGTTAAGAACGTCTTGGTTCCCTTAAAGTGCATGCGCACGAAGACGTGGGGATTTAGCCTTGGGAGAGAAAATATCTCTGAACTTTCAAGAAGGAACTATTACTTTAATCACATTTAATTCTAATTTACAATTTAAATTCGTAGTTTGATTTGAATATTATAACAGTCTCTCCAAAGTGTGACTATCAAACTTCTGAGATTCCCGTACTCGTCGAGAGATAGTGACTAGAACCCAATATTAAAATAGGCGAAGTGACCCCATGACACAAAACATTAGAAATAAGGAACGAACACAAAAAATCAAGTTAATAATTTCATTGGACCCATTGTTCTCACTTAACTTCTACTTTTGTTTCGAGGAAGATCACACAATCAAAAATTCTTCCATCTAAAATATTTACACACACTGAGAATTGTGGCTACCACCCAATGAAAGAAGTGCCGTGTTTACGTTTAGGTCTCGTATCTGAGTGCTGGTGTCACTAAGAACCTTCCGTGTAGAGGGCGATGATGCACATATAATCCGTCCAGGCTCAAAACCCTCTCATTTTCTTAGTGTGGTAGCTTGGAGAGCAAGGGTTGCTAAATCAGGTGTAGTCCTCCTCACTTCACCGACGCTCAAAAGTGCGGCTTCCGTCACTTATAGCGCTCGAGTTGCTTTATATAGTTCACTGTTAATAAACATTAATTCACACTCACTCAGTCATTTTTACATCTTAGAACCCATATGCACACTTCGTTTCCATTATAAGGGGGGGGGGGGGTAGGGAAGTAAAACTTTAAAGAATATTACTCATGTTAATTTAAGAGAAAATTCTCTCGAGATAGCTCGCTGTAAATCATATACTATTTATTTCAATCCAAGAACAGTTTTGAGTTTTTCATTCTTTAATATAATTTCGAAGTTCATTATGGGTGTAGAATATGGCTTGAACAGTGGCACAAGCACAAAGGTATATAAGCTTCTCACTTAATATGCATGGAATTGCGTTCTTCTAGAGTAATTGGTTTTGCGAAAAAACACATTTATCATTATATTTGCCGCTCAGTTGGTGTGTATTTAAGTATTTCATTTTGCTAGTGCTTTAGTATTAACGAATATTCTCAATTTACAAAGAGCAAGCAATTAGGATCAGTTTATTTACATGGCACGTATTGTGTACGGAAAAAAAGAATATTCTTTAAAGAAATCGATTTCATTAAAAACTCGATAGATTTTTTTTCCTCCTTACTTTGATGGAGTAACTTTCTTTTCAAAGAAACTACTTTGTCAATAAACTGTGAAGGAAATGGGTGGGGGAAGGAGGGGGGTGAGTTGTTTGCTCGTTTTTTCCTGTACATTTTTTCTTTACATTCTGATGGGCGTAGAATAAAAAAATAAAATAAAAAAAACTGCGCATTTTTGTTTTTCTTTTTAAAAAAAGTATTCTAAGAAAAATAGTCTCATTATTTGGTAAAGCGAGAGTGTGAAGCAAATGATTAACATCTTGAGTGACACGGTTTCTCCTCAATGGCTCTCATTTGGATAAAAGGCACTTTTTCTTAGTTCTAACTTTTGCTAATATTCTTTGTACTTTATTTACAAATTCCGATTTATATAGATAGATTATGATATGAAGTAGACTATTATTTCGAGTTCCATGTATACTATTCTTCTAAGCAGCAGTCGTAAAGAGAAAAGAATCGAAGTTCAGGCTGTGGTCAAGAAATACAATAAATGTATATAATTGCCTTTTGTGTTGTAGTAGCTAATGAACTTGAAATACGTTAATTTTGGTTAGGGATTTGTTTATTTAGAAGGGATTCCACGGAGCTTCGACTTTCATTAAATTTTTACTTCAGTTTGTAATTCAGTCAGTTTCAATTAGAGACTCAAATTATGGAATGGAAGTCTCTCAAAACACATTTTCAGATAAAAAATATTCCAATATTAAATTTTATAACCCTGATATCTTACAACTTCTCAATCTGTACTAAATACAAGAAGTTTGTGTAGGGGCGGCATAGAGTGAAAAAACGAAAAGATCCACACTCACAAAATTGGGTTCACTGAAACTGCATCTCGATGTGAAATTTCAAAATTTGTTTTTCATTCAACAGCCTTATATATGTGTTAATATTTTAGAAAATTTGTAAGTGATTGAATGCATGAGCCTTGGACACACATTCTAGTTAAATAAATTCTTCTAACCGAGTCACAAAAATAAGTTTTGACTGCCCTTACATCTGTCGAGGCTCAATGAGCTCATGTTGGCGTTGTGTGGACATTTGAAGAGTGGGGTGCCTGATCAATTGTCGTCCTTGTTACTTGACTGAGACCTCACAGATAGGCCTGGTGTAGTTTCGAAATGCGTTCGTTAATTAATCCTATAATTAAATTTTTATTTAAAATTTTTGTTTCATTTCCAAAATGCAATCTTTTAACTTATAAAAATTTGAACAAACTCAGATATTAATCTCATCAGTATGTATTGTTTTAAAAGGGAGAAAAAAATATTCTATTATTTTATTTAAAAATTATAAAAAAATAAATTGTAATCTAAATGATTTTCATAAAATTTTTGAGTATTCTTTCAATCCGAATTCTACTTTTTGAATCACGTTACGCGTTACCCGTTACGTGAGGAACGTAAGATAGGAATGTATGACGTCCCAACTTTCCCCATGTTTTTAAAAAAGCCATCTCTAATTCTTACTATCTAACTCAGACAAAAAAATAATTACAAAATCGGAAAGATCATTTATTTCGCCATAATACGGTATAATTTTTTTCTACAAAATAATATTTTCTATTTCTTACAATGTGTTTTCTAAAATGAGTCAAAATCGATATGTTTTTGTGAAAATGCATTCTAATTCGTTCCCTTTCATTTTCCTTTAGCGTTAATGAATTGATATTCTACCCTAAAAAAGTTCAAGCTTTTCCTCTTTTAGAATTTTTTATTTTATTTTTTTAATTTTCTGTAAAAAAAAATTAATGTTTTCTCTTACAAAAATCTTAATAATCTCGAATATCAAGATGAGTTTCTTTCCTTGTCAATTAAATGAAACATAATCTTGAATTTTCGTAAAATATTTTTTTTAGTTTCTATTAAATGCTTAAAAATTTTATATATTCATCAAAACTGTCTCTTTAAAGTTTCTTTTTTTTACTGAACAATATCAGAACTACAAAACAATAAGTAAAAACTGATCTTAGAAACGAATACAGACTTAGATATCCATTGTTTTAGCTATTAAGAGTGAATACCAATATTATATTTACATAAAAAAAATATTTCTCTCAAATCGTCGAAACTGAAAAGTCAGCACTCGAAACAAAAACCGGATGCTGAATTTTCTACTATTGAGAGATACGCGTGAAAGTGTCTCAAATAACAGAAAATGTTCATCCACAATTCTGTAATTCGCTAAGATAAAATCTTTGGGAAGGAATATTTAGAATTTTTTATATGAATTAATTGCTTAATATTTTCTAAAATTGTGGACAACTTAATACATTTTTCGAGTATTTTGTTACATATTTTACCATCAAAGAATGTTTAATATTTTGAAGAAATATTAAGCGAGGGACTAGAATGTAAAAACAAATGCGAATTAAAGAAATAAAACTAAGAATAACCTAATTGCAATTAATTGAAACAAGATAGCAAGGATGCTTCAAAGACTAAAGAATATAATTTATTCTCGTTTCTGAAATTTATTTTGAGAGATATCTTTAAAAAAAGGCAAACAATTATTATTTTACAATTCTTGTTTTAAGTTGATATTTCTTTGATGGAATTTTTTTCTCAAATAAGATTTTTATTTGACGTATGCTTTGAATAATATCGAATCAGAAAATGCTGAATTGAAATGTTTTAAGAAGTCGACGTAAACTGGACGAAATTACTCTTCCTCCAAATAGACCAGAGGTACTCAACCTTTTTTTCTGATGGGTCGCATCCATATGTCAGCCATTTCACGCGGACCGCAACATGAGGATGAATGGGGGAGGGGGGAATGCTTTAAGACCAAGAGAGCATTGGAAATTTAAAATGTTGGAAACTCCTGTTTTGCTTTTGTTAGTTATTATTTTTTATATTTTTTATTTTTGTCATTAACACTAAATTAGAAGCATTTAAGAAACACTTCTTCAAAACTTCTGCATCAGTAAATGGTTTCATATGATTACCAATAATATAACAAACTTCATAGCATGTCTTTGTTACCGCTGTGAACTTACCACTGACAAAACACTTTGTTGCTGTTACAAAGATTATTCAAGATAACCTATTTATCACCTCTTCAAAGAGATCTTCGAGGAACATATCATTGAATGATTCCTGCTTATTGGTATTTTTTAAATACAGCACTTTCGTGACAAATCAAACAATTACTGATCAATGTTTGTTTTCTCTACAAAATAGTCAACCTCCCAATCTTCTGGAAACGATCCATTTTCTTCGAATATTTTTCGCTTGCAAGATACGAAAGATAGTTAAAAATTAGTTCCACCCGTCCAATTGTCGCTATTCCACTGTTGTTTGTTATCACTCATCATAACCCTTCCAAAAAGAAAAAGAATATCAATTCGTACTCGTACGACACCGACAGCAAAAAGCAAAATTGATATAATTGATTGACAAAGAATTTCCCACCCAATTTTTAATACAATTTTCTTAAATAAGTGAATTTCTCAGAGTAATGGGCCATGACCAGGCCACTTGAAAAGGCTCGTTGGGCCGCAGGTTGAGTATCGCTGAAATAGAACCTGGACAGAATTTAGGAAATATACTAGGTGTAACTGG
>BMAV01019239.1:2222823-2241985 GCA_019973955.1 Trichonephila inaurata madagascariensis
AGAGATGCGATCTGATTCACTATTTATCCCCCTCCCTCAAATTGCCGTGCACAGTTCAATTGACGCGTTTTTGTCATTTTTTTTTATCTCTTCCGCCTGCGTGTTGTAGGCCCGGGAATAAAATTAAACCTTCCTCTTGCTAAAAATAGACCCCAGCTGACAACAAAGGAACAAAAAAAAAAAAAGTTTCGACAAAGAAAGGAAATTCGTGGAGCCGTGCCAAGGTCTTTTCGTGGAGTCGAACCGAAAACACGGACGTCACCAAATGGTGTGACTGGGTCGTCGGAGAAAAACACCTGTGGATTCACAGATACTCAACAGTTGTTTACACTTTCTTTTAGGCCGAAGAATACCTTACGGTTTATTATTCCACAGATGTGTGTGTATGTGCTTAAGCGTTAATAGTGAAGTAGTTATTTATATTGGCAGTGTCATTACTCAAGTTATTTCGGATTGTCTGGATACAAAATGTGCATACATTCAACTACTAGTTAGAAATTCAATATGCTTTACATACCTTTCAATGCTGTGGATATTGGACATCATTCTTAATGCACTTTGATTATAAATTGATTTCCTGGTTGGAATGTGACTACTACAAAAAACTCATTAGCGAAGGGAACAGATCAAAATATCCTGTTTCGTGCGTTTTAATTCGCGTTCTAATTATATTTTTATGAAACTATAATAAATTAATGGATGACGTTTCCATACGTATACGCATCATTCCATCTTTTACATTACTTTTGCATTACTAGATAGGTGTGCTCTACTATGTCGATCTTCTAATTCTTTTGAATTCGTTTTTATTAAAATAATATTTTGAGAACAAAAAAAAAAGGTTTAAAAAATTTAGTTTCATAATTATAAAATTGTCCGAAAATAATGTGTGATGCTCAAACAAAAAAGTGTAAGATTGTTTATTCGTAGGAATATTACAAAATTTATTCTATTCCCAGACCTTTTAAACTTTCTTTTGCCCTCCCCCTCCAACAGTCAACAGTCATTTTCAATCAAGAAGAGAAAAGCGATTAGTGAAATTAACTGTTTTTTTACTGTGCCAATTAGAAATATATCAATATTACAAACACATCAAACACAAATAACAAAATATTTTAGAAAAGTATAATTTGTCTTTTTTTTTTGGACTTTATGATCATTATGATTTAACTTTTTATTTGACTATGATCATTATGATTTAACTTTTTAATTGACATCAGGTGGCGCGTGAGCCGTTGTCTTAAGTATGCCTTCATAATATAAATATTTTGAATTTTGCAGAATTGGATTATAGATCTTTTAGAGTAGAGTGATACAAAAACCTCTGCGCCGCCCCCGCCCCCATCCGGTAATTGTAATGTTTTTAAAAATTCCTTCCGAGACATGTTATGTTTTTGGTGAATGCAAAAGTTTCCTCAGAAATTTGAATACTTTGTGCATGTGTAAAGTATTAGTTTGGAGGATGTATGTGGAAAATAATTTTAAAAACTTTGCACACATCCTTAAAAAATGAAATCCGCCGCAATAGTATTAATAAAATGTGCATTTTTTTGCTTTCAGATGTAAATTTTAAAAAAGAAGATAACAAAAAAAGGATCCCTCCCCAAAAAAGAAACGAGTTCATCCGTTGTATTAATATTCAAGAAATTTTTCAGAAACTTTTTTTCGAGTCTTCTCATGCGTTTTATAAAAAAAGTTTTGTTAAGTATAACGTGTAATTTTTTTTTTTTTTTGACTAAAAAATAATCTGTTATATATAATGATTGGTACACACACAGAAATCTAAGTTTTAAAATGTCAGTGATTTAGTTATCAGTCAGTCAGTTATTCTAATATTATTTAAAATTGGACACGTTTATTTATCAATGAATCAACAGTTTGTGTGTGTGTTTCATATATCAAATCGTTTGCTTTGATACATAATCTTTCTTGGTGCAGTAACTGCTCGATTCACATGTGTAAAGTAAATCTTTCTTGGGAACTTCTTTCGTGATGATTTAAGTTTGCTATGGATAATGGATTCCTATAGACAGCGTTCACATCTGATGCAGACACTCTCAGTTAGCTTTTCAAATTCGAAGTGAAGTAAGAAAAGCAGAGATATAAATTTTATAAATTCGTCCGTTTCAATCTTTCCTCGCTTGTGTCTTAATCTACGAAAATGCAACTTGTTCTTAGTCCAAAACGGAAGATGCTGAAGGAAACGGAACTAATTAAGAATGTTAATGTCTTTCATGATTTCTCTCTGACAGTTATGGAACTCTCTTGAATTGGAGAACATATTTTAAGCGATAGTTGCGTCATCTTTTTTCTAGAAGTGGGTCTACTTTATCATCTTTCATTAATTAGTATTTCTGTGAGGAGAGAGAGAGAAAGAAGTTGTACTTTTTAAATTTATTATATATACATTTATCTTGTTTTAGGTGTGTATCTTTATTCATTTTTTTACTATTAAATGTTTCAAACAGTAATTATAAGATTTATTTTCATTTATTCATATCTCGTCTTAAAATATTTTAACGATTCAAAAAAAAATAAGAACCTTGCATAAAAATGAAGACCAATTACAAACGTATTATTCATAAAAAGAGAAACAAAGTTTCAATATTTTCCTCCTAATTTAAAAATCCCTTAAATTCTTTTTCCCTTAAATTTAATTTTTATAGTGCGAGCCGTTAAATTTTAGAGAAATAATACCATTAATAAAATTTGAGACACTTCAAAAAGTACTATTTATCTTTCCCAAGTTAACTGAAAACAAGAAATATATATATATATAAAATAAATAAAAAAAAAATTTAAAAAATTAAGTCAATTTCTACTTATATTAACAAAGAAAAATTATTAAATATTTACAATTAATATAAATATATGACAGAAAAACAACATTAAGTGTGGTCATTAATTTTTATTAATTATCATAAAATATTGTATTTTGTCATCCAAAGCAATCTCGTGTCTATAAAATTTCAGTTTAACTGAATGCTTTGAAACGTGAATTTTTTTTTTTAAAAGTTTTGATCTAAGACGCTAAAAATGAATAAAAATGAGAACAACGTGGCTGTATCTGTAATTCTTTAAATAATTAGTTTCAGCCAAATAATTTTGATTAATTATAATTAAATTATTGTATTTTTACCCCAAACAATAGTGTATAGAAAACTGCAGCTCAAACGAGCGCATCAGAATGTGAGAAAAAAAACCTTTTCATGTTTTGAAACAAGTTACCAAAAGGGTCACTAAGGCACCAAAATTGATACCAAAGTGGTTGTAATTGTAATTCTTTGAATGATTAGTTTCAGTCAATTAATATTTATTAACTATAATTAAATTACTCTATTGTCATCCAAAATAATCATGTATGTAAAATTTCAGCTCAATGGAGCGCTTTCAAATGTATTTTTTTAACGATTGGAAATTCCTCGAAGAAAAAAAAAATTTAGGGAGTGTGAGCTAATTGTAGGAATTGAAAAAATATTCTTTGAAGGATGTTTCAAAAATGTAAGCACTTCGAGGCTTCCCCTTGTTTTGTAAGAAAGAACAAGAGTAATATGACTATCCAAGAGGAAATCACTTGAGCGTAGTCATCTAACGCTGTGCACGTTGTATGGTTCAAATCAGATTATACGGCTACCACACTAAAGAAATGGATTTCTTGCGAGTCGTATTTTTCAAGCCGTCAGAAACGCTGCAAAGTCACTGGTACGTTGGAGGAAGGTACTCCTGCACATAAATTTTGAGCATAGGTTTGGAGCAGAATGCAAGGATCTCAAGCGGTCTTGCACCAGATTTCTTATGATCGCAGATGTTATTTCTTTGTATAACCGATCATAGTCCAGAGACCAATAAAGGCAATTAGGATTTTAGTTATAACCAATCGACGAAGGATATTTATTTGTATGGTTTTCAGAGAAACGTGACCGAATCTATTCCAGTGTGAAACTTGGGAATGATAAGATGAGACTTCCCCGTGTTCGGACTGTGGACATTGTTCTAACATACCACGGACTTACAATAAATAAGGGCGACTAGCACCAAGATCTTAACAATGGTTTGTTCGCAAGCACTATTTGTTTTTTTTAAATCCTCTTGTGCATTTAATATTATAATGTGATTGAATGAAATCATTCGTTTCTTTAAACGATGTAGTTCTTTAGAATGAAAATTTTGTTGACCAAACTGCGGCACATAAGGGAAAAAAATAGTATCTGTAGTGTTTCTCTGAAAATGTATATTTCTTTAAAAGTTCCTTGTATACGAATAGAATGCATTGCGGCACGAAGCTTGAATAAATTAGCGAGTACTATTTCTTTAATTTTTCCTTCGGCAAAAAAGTATATTTAACATGCTATTTTTTTTAGAATTATATTTCAGAAATAAAATGTATATGTAGCAAATTTCTTCTAAAACTTATTTCTTATCCTTCAGAAACATACCAAGCAAAACCTTTCATTTATGTTGAAATTCAGCTAATTAATTTTCTGTTTCTTACAAGAGGGAAAAAAAGCATCGTTTTGGCATACAATATGAATACATTTGAAATGAAAGGCAACCCATGTGTTGTGGCTAAAAAAAGTTGTATTGAGAGGACATGTTACGAATAAAATGGAATTATAGTTAGAATGAATCGCTTGCTAGAGACTATATTTATTATCTAAAGAATAATGTAGCGAAATATACCCAACATATCTCATCATTCTAGAATGGTATTCTACAAAAATAACGATAAAAATTCATTCTCTTTTATTAAAATATGTAAAATATCCAGTGCTGAATCTTTGCTTATGTAAACAACGCTCTCTCATATAAATTCTCATTTTATTTACCCACATGGACAAAAAAAATTAGCTAACCAAGAAGGAGTCGACAAAATGAATCCAATTTTTATATACATAATGAGTACTTTGATATAAGTAATTGATTATAAAATCAAAGAAAAATGATAATTTATTTCAGAGAAAATGCAAAAGAACGGAGGATTTAATACCCTGTTGAACCCCTCTAAAACGCGAATGCACGATGCTATAAGATCGGGCATTGAGGCATACAAGTTCTGTATGATGTCTTAAGACTTTTTGTTCCATATTTGATGTAAGCTTGCCTCTAATTCATTCCAACTCGAGGGATGCCCAATTTGCCGTCCCCAATGATCCCAGATATGCTCGATTGGAGACTAATAAGGGGTTCGGGCAGGCCAATGAAGGGTAGTAACAGTGCGAAGATAGTCTTGTAACACCCTTGCTGTGTGGGGCCGAGCATTGTCGTTGAAAAAAAACACAGGGGCCCCTAGTAAAGGTTCTACCTGTGCCTGGATGGCGGCTGATGAAGCAGTTGGATGTACGCGTGCATTTCTTACGATGTGACAGTCTTCTGGACGATTGATCTGTCGAGAGCATCCTGAGCCTGGTCTTCGTGTAAAAGACATCTCTCGGATCCACTGGTCCCAACACCTCCTCACAACACAATCAGTGAGGCCAAATTGATGAGCTACTTGCCTAGCTGACCATCCAGCTTCCATCATGCCGATGATTCTCCCCCTCTCAAACTGCGATTGCTGCTCATATTGTCTTCGAAAGCGGCGTAATGGCATGTCTACCTCAGCTCTTCCCTTGTAAACAATTCAGGACACTCAAACAAGTTTCGATTAACGTCATGGGGATATGGATATGACCAGATCCTCCTTCCCCTATCTAAAATGTGTGGTTCCTGATGAAAGTGGATGAGCCTGAATGGAAAAGAGAGATTTTCCTGATATTGCTTGAATGGAGGTGATCCGATTGGATGACTAGGAGAGGTAGAAGGGTGACGTCACTGTCATAGGCGGAGTCTTGATGGCTTCGGCGGAAAAAAGTTCTGAGAGATTTATTCATGGAACTGACAAATGGAGAAAGCATTGCAATTGGTTGGTAGAAGCAAGTGAGATAGCTCTCTATTGGCTGCCCTGAAGTTGGGGTGATAGCACTAAGATTGATATAAAGAGGGGGATTCCCTAGTGGGTGCAGCAGAAAAAATTATGATAGAAAAATTACAAGTAAGAGAAAATTTAGCAATTGGGTTCAATCACCACCGGTGAATGAATGAAAAAATAAAGTTAGGGGGGATTGTACGCATCTAGGAGAATTCTCCTACGTCACTTGATATTATCATTAAGAGCATAATTTTGGATATCAACAAGGTTTAGATTATTTGTATGGGGAATGCCATTAAAAATTTTTTTTTAGCCAGAGTTATAAGTTTTAAATGCAGGAATTTTAAGAGCTTTGTAAATTAAAGCATTTCTGACATATCTGCCAGGCCTAGTAATATTTCTAATGAGAGAGTTTTGGGAGATTTCAAGTATTTTAATGGACACTCAAACAAGCTTTTCTTTCCGGTTTTATACTCCACGGAGAACGCCGTTAAACGCCCTCTACCGGCTATACGTAATGCGCAATCACGTAACACTTCTAATCATTTGCATATCTCCCCGACATGTACCTTCATGCCAAGTTTCGTTACGATCCCGCAATTATTTTTTGCTTTCACTAATGTTTTTGTCCATGAGTGTATATTAAAATAATATTGTCAGGCGAACATTTACAGCAAAAGGTTTAAATAGATCCAAAATCTAATATACACAGTAAGTTGTTTTATCTTTACTTTTGAATTTAATCACAAAGTAATTTAATTTTCAAAGATAGTTTTATAACATACACAATGAAGGTTTTATCTTAATCCATTAAAAAAATTAGGGCCATGGTTGCCGAATTGTTTAACTCGAAACTCCAAACGTCGCATCTGCCACTAAATATCCGCCATGTAGAGGCACGTTAAATCTTCGAGGCTTAAAGGTCTCTGGTTGGCATGGTGTGAAACTTTAAAGAGTGGATTACCGTCTCAGCCATAATCTTCGTTCGAAGTTTGAATGATGAGAATTGTCGCCTAAAGCTCTCATGTTACTTTCAAAAACTGCTTTATTAAATGTAACTCAAAGGAAAAAAATAAGCATTTTTATCTAATTAACCTGGATTCTGTCATTCATGTGTTGTAAAAAGAATCCAAAAATAGTTAGCAAAAATGATAAAACTTTTCATTATTTTCAGGAATCAGTTTTTGCCTCGAGTCCTTCCAACTATTTCTTTTTAGTTTTACTTCCTTCTGGCATGTTTTTCGATAAACGATTTCTGAAATTACAATCAATTGTTTTTTATGTCGCCAGAGTTTCCAACTTCTTCAGCTTCCTTTTAACTCTTTAACTTCAGCTACTAATTACAAAATTGTACTAAAATAAAAAAATTTACAAAAAAAAAAAAAAAAAAACTTAATTCAGATTTTGAGTCTAATATTATCGTATATTGATACACATTTACATCTTGTTAATCTATCGTCTGTGAATACGAGTTTTCTTACATTTTACTGATCAATTTTCTTCAGAACAAAATTTACAATCTTGCAAAGCATTTTTAAAGAGCCTTCAGAAAACCGCGGAGTTGGGAGGAAAACTATGTTTACTTTCCAGGTACATCAGCTAATGCAACTGCTTTCCTTAATGATGGCACTTATTAAATTGCTTGCCAGAAGAGAGGGGAAAAAATCCGCTCAGATTTAAAAAAAAAAGAAGATGGAGTACTTTGGAAATATAGGAACTTGTTTTTTTTTTTTTTTTAGTTTTTGTTGCACTTCTCAGGCTTAGTTTCAGATTTCCTTTCTAAAGACCCTTCAATTAGAGAGTTGGGATCGGCCATTATGCAAACATCTTGGACAAGAGTTTTTTCTTCATGCATTTTAAAGTAATGCGATTATGACTCGAGATGGATTTTGTCTTCGTTCGGTTAAGATCGGATGTTTCCTTTATCGGGGATGGAAGGGGTTTGCTGATGAAATAATCCCTTCTAAAGAACAGCTCTTTTTTTAAGAAAATAGAAACTTCCAAAAATGTTATTTTTACGCTAAAAATTGAAAGAAATACAGAAAATTGTTCTAATTAATACGAGACATCGCTTTTGATTTTCATTAATTTTTTACAGAAATTGGGTTCCACAGGAAATTACATAAAACCTCTGAAAATAAAGTTCGGTGAATGAAGTCAGAACGGCCGATCTGGCTACACTGGCGAAACAAAAAGCTGCACATACGTAGCGGCAAGTGTGCCCATCTGCTCTCACCGTTGTTCAATTAAGACTCATTCGTGTTCCGTGTAAGACTTGTTTTACAAAGTGCTTGTTTAGTACATCGGTTCTTATTTGTGAGAACAGGGAAAGGAACGAACAAAAGATCAATTTAACCCTTTGTCTACGTAGAGTACTTACCACTTACTTTAAAATCACATAGAATAACCATTTTACGAATACTTTGAAGATAATTAGCAGGGACATTCTTTTAAATCCACTCTTCTAAGATATACGGCAGCACGGGTTCTATGATGAGTATTTTAGCGGGGAAGGCGAATAGTTTTATAGCAGAAATTGCGTTTTCAGCTGATATTTTGATCGAATTGGGAAGATTGTCATTTTTGTTCCAAAAAAGTAGTTAATGTGAAAAGGTGTCTTATTTTTTTTTTTTTTTTTTTTTTTTTTTGTATTTTAATGAAGCCCTTGAAAAAAATAGTCAAATCGTTTTCTATAAGTGAAAAGTATGTACATTTAATTTTACTGTTGAATATCTTCATTTAATTAATTAGCGCAAAAGATTAAATTTCCCAAAGTTGAGTATTTTGTTTATATATATCCTTTAATTTTCAATGAAGTGTTTAAAAAAATATTACAGTTAAAAACTGCAATAAATCATAATTCGGTAGATTTTGTTCTAAGTTTGGCAAGACTCCAAAAGAAACGTGCGATGGTGGTACGTGTTTAAGAAGATCAAGCATTGTCCATGAAGTGTATGTACAAGTGGTTCACCCCTTTTCGAAAAACAGGGAAAGTGTTTTTGACAACCCCCGTAGTGGAAGACTGGCGACAAATCGTTACCCAGAATTTAGGGATGAGAAAAGCGTGTTATCAATATGGACGAAGTTCCTAACATCCAATGAAACGTTACGAGGCTTTTGAACTGCATCCCAAAAGAAGACTTCTTACAAAGTTTCATGTATAGCAGATCTCAGCTGTGCATAGTTATGAGAGGTGACTATTTCAAAGCACAGTAAGGTAGCTTTCGTTAATATTTTATCTACGTAAATATTACATGGCTATCCACTGAACTTTATTGTCAGAGGTTGTATAATCTTGAAATTAAAAAATTAAAAAAAAAAAAAATCACGTACCCATTAAAGGTCAGAAAAACTTTATTATAAAGTTATTTTAAGATTAACTATTCGCAGAGTGAATGACGTGCGTTTGTTTAGAGAAAGTAAAATTTCAAATATTTTGAGATCATTCACATGACATACGTGGTTTCAGAAGCTGGAAACCCACTCCCCTGGAAAGGGATGGAAGGATGTAAAAAAGGAAAGAGACGAAACGTGTATCAGACATGTACAATGCGTAACATACAGAGATATATTTTAACAATGTATCATTAGATAAATAAACATTTTTCATACTGATTCACATTATTTAATTAACTGTATGTCATTTTGAAGCAACGTGAAGGCCATTAACGATGGATCTGGTAAACTTCGACTGCGGTTAAATAATAAAGAGGATATCTAAACTGGCCCGCTACTCTCTAAACTTCCACATGACTTAAACATGAAGACTTTTGCCCAGATTTAATGTACATCCATTTCTCTACACGGCGGACTCGGTAGGAATAATGTTAGCTTCGAGCTCGCTAACATAACGGCTCAGTTACCGTGACATGTATCTAACTTACTTCGATGTACACATTTTTTAATTTAAAATCTGTTTCGGATATGGATCGACGCCGCTGGGGAATGCATAAATATTTTGTTAAAGGGCTCGATCGTAGTTTTAGTGTTCGAAAATTCCTGTATTTGAGAAATATATGAATGTCTATAGTTCAAGTGAAAAAATTGTTTGTTTTAAGAATACATATTTATACATAATAAGTGAGACTACAATTTGAAATACATTGGCTATTTTTATTCCGCAATGCAAACAAACCTTTCTCTAATGGTGATTTATAAATATTATAATATATTCGTTAAAATTCTATCATTCTAAAAGCATGGATATTTTCGGAAATTTTACCTACTTTTTTTTTAAATTTAGTTTTGTACTGATTACTGATATATATTACAATGATTTATGATTCAATCAGACAGCAACAAAAAATATGTTCATCAGCCTTTTTGAGAAGGAGAAGTAATTCAGGTGTAGTTGTTGAAATCTTAAATTTATTTGGTTATAAGAACATTCAGAAAAATTTAAGGCAGATGAAATCTGAGACAGACCCACCATGTAAAAGGCTAAATCTTTCGAGGTGCCAATTCCTCCCGTTGCCGTGATATGGAGGGTTGGAGACTGGGGTGACAACTCGTATGTCATCCTCGTCACTTGTCATATGTCGTTGTCGATAGCTCGTGTTGTTGCGTAGTTCGACATTAATAAACAATCATTGTAATAAAAGACGCACAAATGTCACATATCTTTGGTCTCTGCGTAATGTGTAAGGTTTTCGCGATAACATTTCTTGTACGAATATTTCGTATAGTGTTGTAACTGTACGCTGGGTAAAGGGAGATATTAATAAATATAAATCAAACTCTTCTTATATTACACTTCTTTCGAAGTATTATTTTGATATTGTACTATAGTTTTTTTTTATTTGAACTGATATATTTTGTAGGTGATATGAAATAATGTGCAGTTTTTATCTATTTTTCAGAACCTGTGATATCATTCTTGTTATAACAAGAACGGTAAATATTTCAAAAAAGAAAAACCTGGAAACTATGAGTGGAATTAATTTTATGAATTGTAATTTTAAGAAACCAAACTATAGACAGTATTTATAACATTTTATATATATATGTAATAGATTGAAGTAGTGTTGGCCGGTGTAGAGTAAGTATCAATTTTGATTTAGTAATGACGTCTTCATAATAGAGCTTTACCTCCTTTATTATGAGCACACATCAACAGATTAAAGCACAATTACTTTACGTTAACATTGCATAGACAGCGGCGTTTTGGAGAACACAACACAAAGACAAAAAAAGCAGCAAGTATTAACAATCTTACGTGATGGCGGCAAGCAGAGAAAGAGAGCTCGATTACATCAGCTTTTGGTGTTTATATACCAACAGTACACAAGCACGTGACTATTACGTAATAGTGGTTCTGATTGGCTAGAATGCGCGGGATACGGAAATCGGTTTAGCCGATTACGATTAAGATTACAATGTTTAAATGTTTATTTTTAAACCTAAGATTTAAAGATTATTCATAAATCATTAAAGAGTTAATTAAAAGTATGTTAGAGGGAATTATTACATTTCCCCCCTCCGTAAGACGCGTATGTGCGCCAGGGCTCTTGACACAGACCCGTATCTTACAGGGAAATTAAATTTTGAATAAAATTATTATTTTAAAAACTTACTGCACTTGCCGGTAATGACATACATAGCATGATCTTCAACACAGACATTAGATAATAAAAAAATATAAAAACAAAAATATACTGGTAAATTGTAAAATATGGGTACCCATAAGTAACATTCAAAACATAGTAAGATTCAAAATGTAGGAAAAATCAAAAAGTATCGTTCAAAAATGTTCACAGTAGCTGATGTAATAATGTTCACATTTTCTTGAGCAGCTGATGTAATAATGTTCACATCACTAAACATTATATCTTAAAAATACACAATATCAAAAATAAAAATAAGAAACACTTGTAATGGAATGAAAATAAAATAAGATTCAAAATAATTGTAGCCTAAAATGTTAAAGTATCATCAGTGATAAACATCTAAGTTTGTTTCAAAAATAATTTTAAAAAAAAAATGACTTCTTAGTCTAAAGTAAACTTAATAATCTGAGCCTATTAAGGAAGGGGAATGTAATTCAGACTCTTCCCTGTTTCCATCCAAGAGCATACACTTCTCCAAAACTGAAACAATATACCGAGATGAAAACAGGAAAAAATCCGAAATGGATTGGAAGATGGACCCATGTTTCGCACATTATAAGATCTGTAATCATTTCTTATTGTGATATTTCACAACAACAGTAAAAAAAAGAGAAAAAAAATATCTCAAGAGTGGAAAGGGGGTCCACCTAAGAGGGGTAAAAGGACAATGATTTGTAGGTGTGTGGGTTTTTAATTTGAGTGTAATTATTATTCATGACTTAATTTCAATTCTTCAGGAGGATAATAAGTTCTCAATTTTGAAACGTGGACAATTTCAGTAGCTTTTTTAGCTAACGCGTTAGGTTTAGTTATTTCATAATTGACATCTGACAACTTTTGTACTATTTCGTAGGGGCCTGAAAAAATTGGGGATAATTTCCTTTGATTTGGATAATTGAATTCTTCATAAATTACTATGTCACCCGGATCAAAAGGAGAATCAATGAAACGTGCATCATATTTAATTTTGTTTTTCTCATGGTATTTTATGGTGTTCTCTTTTGCTAACATTCTGGCTTCTTCAACTGGAGGGTAAACTTGATTTTGAGCTAATAGAGGTGTATATGGTCAAGTGCCAAATAACAAATATGCAGGAGGGAATTTTGTGACTGAATGTGGAGTTAAGTTATACTCATTGATTGCTTGTTCTAAATGTTTGGTCCAAGCAATTTTGGTAGGGGAGGAATTTACACTTTTCTTCTTAATTTAGTTACAATAGATTGATTTACACGTTCACATTTACCATTTGTTTGGGAATGATGAGAAGTAGTTAATAACTGTTTAAAATTATAATTTCTTAAAAAGCGTTTGAATCGAGATGAAGTAAAAACACCATTTCTATCAGTTAACAGTTTAATAGGTATTTGAATTTGGAAAAGTTGTTTTAAACAATTTGTGTGTGTGCATAGGTTTCTGTTGTTTCACTTTTAGAAGCAAAAGCCCAAATATAGCGAGTTGCATGATCAATTACTAAGTGGAGAAATTTTTTTGTAGAATTATAATAACTGTGAATCCACCAACAGTATCAACAGGGATATACTCAAAAGATTGATCTGTGGGTGGTACAGTCTGTAAAAGACCAAATCTTTTTTGCCTTTTCTTTTTGTTTAATTGACATACATTACAATGTTTAACAAATTTTGAAATATCTAAATTAATATGAGGCCAATAATATTGAGGAGTAATTAAATTTATCATTTTTTGAATACCAGGGTGTCCAAATTGTTCATGAGCATTTTGCAAAATTTTTCTTCTTAATGAAAAAGGTACAACAATTTTAAACAGATTTTTCTTTTTAAGAACAAAGACATCATCAACTTTCTTATATTTAGGATCATTTCTTTATCATGCAGAGGAATGTGCCAGTACCCGCTTGTCAAATCCATCGTAGAAAAAAATTTAGCACTATTCAATTTATCTAGCAAGGAGTCTATTCGAGGTAATGGTTCTGCATCTGTCTTACAAATTGCATTAAGTTTTCTATAGTCAATACATAATCTGGGTTTTTGTTTTTCATCTCTCTTATAAGCTAAAGTAACAAGGGAAGAATAACAATTAATGGATTCTTTAATTAAACCTGCAGCTAATAAATTTTGTATTTGCTTATTGATCTCGGCTTCTGAAGTGGCTGAAGTTCTATAAGCTCGCTGAGAAATTGGGAGGTCTGATGTTAAATTAATTCTAGGGGGTTCCATTCTTATTTTACCTACATCATACTTATTTTTAGAAAAAACATGAGAGTATTCTGAAAGAAGTTGTATCAGGTTAGGAGATAGTTCTTTAACAGAGGTCAGAGAAAACTTCCTCTGAGGTATTGACTAACTCTTCCTGTATATGTAATGAAATTTGTTTAGTGAGTGTGGATTCTGATTATTTACAATGATTTGTCTATTTTGTAGTAATTGGTTATGTTCACAATCAATAACAAATTTATATTGACTACATTCTGGTAGTCCTAGAATAATATAAGGTAGACTACTACTAATTATATACAGATTTATGTGTCTCTCTACCTGTCCAATTGTTAAATAAGCCTTGCATAATTTGTTTAATTGAAAATTGCCATGGGCTTGGTTAATATGTACAGGCCTGGTTGTTTGTTGTGGTAATCTAAGTTTATTTACAATATCTGCAGAAATTAAAGATAGAGTGGATCCAGTATCAATAACAATATTTACATTGTTCTGTTTAGGTAAATTGTCCAAGTTAGCTAGGCTTGGCACTGATGATATGAGTTCGGACACTTGTAATTGTAAATATGCTGGGCCAGAGGTCTCAGCAGAGGGGTGTTGTCTCTGATTAGGAATTTGTTGACTGCTAACAGAGTTCTCCGAGCTCTGAGAAACAGTGTTAGTAGCCAAAGATGAGTCACATGTAAGTGGGGTTTGTCTCAATGCAAGTTGATTAAAAGGACATTGTAGTTTCCAATGATAAGCATTGGGAATTCCTTGTTTTTTACAAATACTACATGGATATGGTGGCAGTACATGTTGAAAATGTGTGTGGTGGTTGGGCCTAAATCCTCGATAGTTAAAGTTATGAGAATGCTGATTTGGGAGATGTTGGGGACACGTTCTATTAAAACTTTGAAAGTTGGGTCGAAAAGAGTGTCGATTTTGAGGTACAAAAGCATTTTGTCTGGGTCGAATGGGCATATTTTGTCTAAAAGTATTTTGTTTAGGTTTAGGGGCTTGTGTTTTCATTAAGCATGTAGCTACCATGAGCCATTCTGTGGGTGAGGTAGGGGGATTTATTGTCATTAATTGTTCAATATTGGTGGGTATTCCTTCAGTAAGTCCTTCCAAAATGAGTTGAGGAGATAGACCTAATTGCCTACCATAATTTAGTTTTTTTTATGAAAATATTGCTCTAAATTATCTTATAATTGGAGTTGTGAGAAATCTGCTAAACTTACAACATTAGGTTTTAAAAATTTTTCAATAAGAATCGAACAAAGTTCTCTAAAATTTGAAATATTAAGGCAAGAGTTGATATAATGGGTTAATGCAGACCCTTTTAGATATTTTGATATGTTTACGAATTTCCAATTATCAACTTTATTACTGAGTGTACATGCATTATTAAAATAGTCTAACCAAGCTTCTATTATCATTCCATTTTCAGAATCAAAAGGGACTATATATGGTTCATTAGGGGTTTGGTTGGTAGTACTTATAACAGCCAAATTGGTTTGCTCATTATTTGCCATTTTAAAATCAGATCTGAGAATCATACAGAAATTAAAAATCTTAATTTAACTTAAAAATTTGAAGTACCAAAAATAAAAATACTAAAATATAAAATTGAAATTTCAACAAAAATCAAAACATTCGCATCTATTAATTATTAAAATTCAAATATCAAATATTAAAGTATTTAAATTTCTTATTTCAATAGATATTGTTTTATCATAATGAAAAACATGTATTGCAACACTATTAAAAATATGTCAAAATAATTTTTCATGAAATGTTAAGCATAAAAATATCAAAAATCAGAATCACCTTTAAAAAAAATCATACGTATAAAATTTGCAATATAAATAGTTCTAAAATAAATTTTCTTGATATATAAAATACATTTTAAACCACCGCTGAGCTCAGCATTCATTCTTTCAATGTAGTAACACACATTTAAAAATTTTCACTTTTCTGTTGACGGTTGCACTTTTCGAAGAAACACGAACCTGTATTAGACTTATTCACTTTTTGGTTGAAAACGAAGCCGACTCGCACACATTTGAACGGGGATTTCCCCTTATTTAATGAAGTAGTTGAAACATCAGGAATTTTAGTAAACGGATGTCGGGTTTTCTTCTTTGTTGTCGCTGGGAACGCACGCTTTATTTCTTTTTAAGCATATCTTCACGGCAGGAAACTATCCTACCGACTTTTGTAATAGATTGAAGTAGTGTTGGCCGGTGTAGAGTAAGTATCAATTTTGATTTAGTAATGACGTCTTCAGAATAACTTTACCACCTTTATTATGAGCACACATCAACAGATTAAAGCACAATTACTTTACGTTAACATTGCATAGACAGCGGCGTTTTGGAGGACACAACACAAAGACAAAAAAGCAGCAAGTATTAACAATCATACGCGATGGCGGCAAGCAGAGAAAGAGAGCGCGATTACATCAGCTTTTGGTGTTTATATACCAACAGTGCACAAGCGCGTGACTATTACGTAATAGTGGTTCTGATTGGCTAGAATGCGCGGGATACGGAATCGGTTTAGCCGATTACGATTAAGATTACAATGTTTATTTTTAAACCTAAGAATTAAAGATTATTTAGATCATTAAAGAGTTAATTAAAAGTATGTTAGAGGGAATTATTACACATATGTATGTATATATATATATATATATATATATATATATATATATATATATATAGTATAATATAAAAATAACGTCTCATTTCGTTTAACAAATACATAATTCTACAGAGATTTCATCTATAGTGAGACAATGAGTCAATCTACTACTAAGAAAGGTTTTTTTTTCAGCTTGTAAGAATCAATACTATTCCTTAATGCATGTTATCAACAGGCCATTTTCATACATTCTTCTAATGATATAGGGCTAAACATTATCTATTTTTTATGTTTAGTTCTGGGAGAATAACTGGTCACACACACGTCAAAATCTCCAGCTTATCTATACATATAAATAAAAATGAAGTGTGTGCTTGTAATTTGAAATTAACAGCTTTTTGCTAAATGCATTTAAAAGTATATAATGTACTTAAAATGAAAAAATCAATTTTTAAAATTTTTGTCTGTCTGTCTGTTTCTCTATCGGTCTATCTGGCTGTTCCGGCTAATCTCTGAAACGGCTGGACCAATTTTGACGAAACTTTCACTGGCAGATAGCTAATGTTATAAGGAATAACTTAGGCTACTTTTATTACAGAAAAAAAATTAGGGTTCCGCGAAAATAAAATTAAAACCAATGAAATGGTGTACAATATCCGTTTCAAACAGGGATCATTTATTTCAATCGACAGTGTCAAATGTCATGCATCCCTCTCACCCCTTGCTTGCGGCGGCTTCGTTTCATCCAACCCAGTCCTCACCCCATCGACAGTGCCAAAGGTAACGCGCCCCCCCCCCCCCCCCCTGCTTGCAGATTGGTTTCTCCCTCCTTTTTTTTAAATCTGTTTTCAACTGACTATTGTATATAGAGAGATAGTTCATTAAATTGAATATTGTATATAGAGAGATTGTTCAATAAATTCAATATTGTATATAGAGATTTAATAATAACGTATTACACATCCAGATACAAATTATTTACACTATTTTAAGAGTTTATTACACAAAATTTGTAACAATGTGTTATTTTTGCTGAGCAGAAGGAAGGTGTTTTCAAAAATCGACCCACAACAGAGTTACGGGCGTTTTAAATTTTCAAAAAATCTTTATCAGCTGTTATATCTACAGACTTAAAATTAAACAAACATGGTTTTTTATTTAGCTGAGATATGCAAAAAGCTTTTTCTTTGTTTAATTTACAATTCCCGTAAAATTAACTCATTAAAAACTCCTTTATCCTTCAGTCTGTATTGTTTAATTTTTCAATTCACCCGTGCGAAGAACGGGTATACCAGCTAGTTGATAAATAAAACTGTTTCCCCTAAAGTTTGACAATATGCTAAAAGCTGTAAGCATACTATTTGTAAATTCTCACTATTCGTACGAGTATTAGAGGGCACAACTACTAAATCCGTCTTGACTTTAGCTGAAAGGACTCCTAGAACAGGAGTGGCAAACCTTTATGAATCAACGTGCCATTTTTTCCAAAGAAGTTTCTAATGACGTATAGACGTGCCGTCGAATAATTTTGACTTGTGATTATGGGAAAATAATAAAACTAAATACGAATAACACACTAAACTCTATTTACTACGAAAAAATACTTTTTGCGCTGTATAGATATAAATGTTTTAGTTATTCGTGTAATTCAAATTAAAGAGTAACATTAGTGTGACTTCTGTTGTTGCAGATAGGACGACAAATATATTAGAATTGTAAGATGTTACTTTTTGTAGAATACATGCTGAATTTGAGTCTTCTGCCAAACGGTTTCTTAGCAATTAATTATTTTTTTTGTCGCTCACTTTTTTTGACAAGAGCTCACTTTTTTTGACACTTTTTTTGATTTGTTTCAAAATACCGTTTTACACAGACGATGTTCTGCTTGCCACTATTCCAGAACGCAAAAATCACATACCGCTTTATCGCCTTTACTAACAACGCCATGTGTTTCTCGGTCCACCCAATTTAAAATTCTCTTTTACACTTACTAACTTGCAAGTTTTGTTCTTTTGCTGAACTAGCCAAGTCAAATAACCGTTTAAAATCGTAAATATAACACAGGTAAGTTTTAAAATACAGTTGCGTCAATGCTATGCAGAGACAAACTTTATATCCTAAGCAATTGTAGTCTACTACGTAACTCATGTAAGACAATAACAAACGAGTGTTCTCCCCGATCACTCGCGTTTCTTCGTAATACTTTACAGTGAACTTTGAATTTTGAAAAATAAAATGCAAGAAAAATCTCTGTTCTAGAACAACGAAGATCCGCCTGCTTCCTCCCATGTCTTTCTCCTTCCTGAAACGATGACAATAACATATAAAATCATCTGATCCACGAAGATTAAAACATGCTTCCAATCCGCTTTCACTGTTATCCTTTTCAGCAGAATTATCAGTTAATGCTTATTGCTTATACATTCTTACTCATTTTAAAAAATAGCAATTCATTAAAACACCTACAAGTGTTGTCTTTGAAACTATTCCTTCAAAATTACGGAAAATTTCAGTAGTAGACATTTTTCGCAGAGCAAAGAAACAAACAGACTGATCATTCGTCTTCGATCTCTGAGAGCAATACATCGCTTTTGTATCGAAACACACACTTTCTACATTTGATCTTCTAATTTCGTTAGTTTTATAGTGAATTGACGTCCAACGCCCGCCTAAAATCCATACTTTTATAACATATTATTTTTACATTTTATTACGTTTATTATTTTGAAATTTAATTATATATGTAATTTTTCAAAAATTACACACACACACACACACATATATATATATATATATATATATATATATATATATATATATATATATAT